>CALNHX010002573.1:0-174425 GCA_940337035.1 Agriotes lineatus | reverse complement strand
TTTTTTCTTCTATTTTCTTTTTAAAAAACTCGGTAAGTTGCCCTATACTGATCGCCCGTTGCCGTTGTGTAACTTGCTTGTTTTTATTCATCTGCTTATATTGTTCTTATTTTATTTGTCCACGCTCTATATTCCACTTGCAATAGTAATCAATATTTAAATCGCGTGTTGTTAAAATAATATCTCACTGCTGTTGACCTTCCTGTGTCATTGTTTATTTTAAATTTATCGCTCGTCAAAGCCGCGCAGCTGGCGTACGATGACGCTGGGTATTTTGCCGCTCTGCTTGCGTGCCGGCAATATCGCGCACTTATTCTTTACTTTGTTGCACTTATATCTTTGCCTTACTTCAGTATTTTTGTCACTTTTCACGCACTGTTTTTCCTATTTTCACTGTACTACTTTGACACATCCATCACTCGCCAAATCGCCATATTAGTCAATCATTTAAAATTGAGTAAGCAACCCATATGGGTCATGAAATGCACGCAAATAGTAACGAATTATCCTGGACATTCCAGGGTATTGTATTTGTAATGGTCAATTGTGCCCAGTGTTGGTCGAGGAGGAAGTTAAGTTACTGATGTTAAGATGCGTTTAGTATATTTATAGCTGTGCATATAGTAAAATTACTATATGTAACCTTCAAAAAGTATTTTAAATTAACAATACTGAAATGCAAGAATAAAAAAAAAAATTTGCATAACGATCTATAATGATGAATTTTAGAATTCGATTTATATTTACATGGTCTTTACAGCAGCTTTGTAGTCCATCTTCATCTAACCCATTATTCAACGTAATCGATTGTCACTTTTTCTTTGGCTAGCTCACCACAAATTTAACACGGAACACCATGATTCCTCAATTCATCGAAGCCTTTAATAATTTTTTGGGCACCAGTCTTGAAAATCATGCATGACTGCAATTTTTAGGCTGGCAAGTACAGGCTTAATTTGGAAAATTAACGTTTTGATTAGTTTGCAACATTTGTTAACTGTAGTTACTAAAGAAATCAACTACAGTTTCTCTACATTTCTACGAAGATATAAAACTTCTTTGTTATTGTAATGTTTCAATATTTAGGTAAAATTAAGAAGAAAATTACGTGCCTAAAAAATGTTGTACGTAACCCATCCAGAAATGCCTTTTACAGGACATGTAGCCGAATTTCAGGCCAATGCCGAAGGCGAGGCCTGAAATTTGCCTATGCATCCTATAAAGATGGTCTTTCCGGACTTGTTACGTAAACTACTATTATTTTACCTCTTATAGATGTCAAAATTATCTAATTTTCAAAAATAGATTGGAACATATTGTCCTATATTTTGTAAATTTATAGTCACTGAACTCGAACAAAACAATTTGTAATTATTCTGTTGATTAACTGTACATTTTTTTTCCAGGAAAGTTATTGGCGCATCCCAAGCACTTTAAGCTTAGCCACTCTCCGACAGCATTGCCAACTTCTAACAGATGCCTTAGAAAACAACCTCCCTGAAACTACCGTGCCAACTGAAAGTGCTCGAAATGAGCTTCCATCTTTATGTGATGATGAAGGGGGAGCTCAGAGTGATTGTTCTAGTACTAGTAGCTACCTGCCATCCTCAGATTTAAATTCCAAGAGCAGAACAAAGGTAAAGGCACCGAAATCGAAGAAGAAGCGTCCAGTGCTAGATAGTGAGGATGAAAGCAATTCTGGTGCATCACAATATTCATCTCAAAAGGCTACTGATGCAGAAAATGTGGGTGGACTAAACCAAAATGGTTCCGATGTAGACCGTAATGATGACGAAGATGCCTCATCTAGCCCAAAACAGTTGCCACAAAATGAAATTGACACAGAAGACATTTCAGCAACTCACAAAAAGTCTACCAAAACTCGTAGGAGAATTGCAGTAGTGGATAGTGATGATGAGGATGAAGAGGAAGAAGATTCCAGAGCATTTGAAGAATTATCAGAAAATACAGTAACTGAAGGAGCTGAAACCAACAAACCAAATGGCCGGAAATACGTCTTAGATAGCGACAGTGAAGAGGATGCGTCCGGAAAAGAGAACATTGACGTAGCTTCAGATAAAAATAAACGTCAACGTGATCTGTCCGACTCTGAAAGTCAGGTGCCAAAGGTGAAGAGGAGTAGGTTGCTTATAAGCGATGATGAAGATGAGTCTTAGTTGTGTTCTTTTTTACTATTTGTGTTTTTTTACATTTCTTAGTGTTTGTATGTTCTAGAAAGTGATAATAAAGTTTCATTGAAATAAAAATACGGTAAAATTTTTGGTAGTAAAAACTAATTTGCTGAATTGTGTTCTCAGTTCATTGAAACAAATTTTATATAAACGTATCACATTAAATATGCAAAATGTGTGCACATAAATTGAGATTGGTCGTATTGGGAAATTATTGCATCTTTTATGCTTTAACCTTTTGAGTACACAATGCTCTAATGAATAGTACGCGCCCAGTACGCAGAAATTTTAATTTGTCGTACCCGTACGATACTCGTATTCACAATTTCTTTTAATTACTATTTCACACGTATAAAAAATCTTATTAAGTCGAAAAGAAAGATTTATTTCTTAGAAAATACAGAATTGTTTTTGGCTCAAGATCTAACGGACCGGTACAGGATACAAGCTGTCGTTTTCTACGTTTCCATCATCACTTTCCCCACTGCTGTATGCATCTCCAGGGTCATTATCATCTTCCATAAAATACTTTTAATTCTTTTTTAGATATCACGAAATATTGTTATATTATCAGCTACCACTTCAAACAACTACTAAAGACGTACTGACACGTCATAAAATACATGCATTTTAGCAGGCTCTTGCTGGCAGCTGAAATCCGTTTAAGAGACCCCCACCACAGAGAGTACAGTTTCAATAAGGTTATTTACAATGACTGTATGGGTAACATAGCTGTGCGACAATCGTGTAGCTGTCCAAAAGCAATATACAAAATACGAGGGATGCTCTGTTAATAGTTAGTAGCAGGCCATGGAAGCTCAATTGGCTAGAAACAATTGCAACAATTGATTGTCACATTAGTTGACATTCGTTACCCACAATTGTCAAATGTTCCGATTTCCTTGTGAAACGTAGTTAATTTTGTAAGTTAAGTAGTTGTGGGGGCATTCCACGAACTGCCTTTAGAACTATGATTTTCTATGACTATAAAAGACAGTTAGGATACCAGCAAAGCCATGAAAATTTTATAACAGCTTTTGGCGATGCTGCCCTTCATTATCTGCTGTTAGTCATTGCTTCCGCGAATTTCAAAAAGGGTGAGAGCTACTAGAAGACGAAGCAAGACTTGGAAGACCTGCGGAAGCTGTCTATTCAGAAAATGTTGATTGTGTGGCAAACTTGATTCAGTCCAATTGAAATATTACTTATAAGGAGATTCAGGAAGAAGTGAAGATTGGATCCTCGGCGGTGAATACCATTTTGCATAAACATCTTGAGGTAAGAAAGCTAGCAAGCCGTTGGATACCGCATTTGCTCTCAGAAAGTCAAAACAGGATCGAGTAGACTGGTGTAAATTTATGTTGCAAAAATTTGACGGAGAAGCTTCCAAGCAAGTGGCATACATTCTAACAGGTGACAAATCTTGGGTATACAATTACGACAGTGAAACTAAGCAGCAGTCTAGTGTTTGGGTATTCGAAGATGAAGACTTGCCCACAAAAGTAATTCGTGGCAGAACCGTCAATAAGAAAATGATTGCTGTTTTTTTTCCGCCGAAGTGGTCCATTTGCTGTTATTCCACTTGAAGATCGTAGAACTGTTAATTCTGAATGCTACTGCGAAATGGCTTTACCACAGATGTTTGGAAAATTACAGACAGGTCGCCAAAGGACCGGTTTGCGTAACATCTTAGTCCATCATGACAACGCATTAGATTTTTTTAAGATTCGGGAGTTCAATTGGTAACTCATCCTTCGTATAGCCCAGATCTGGCGCCGTGCGACTTTTTTACTTGCTCTTACGATAAAGGAAGTATTGGATTCACCCCAAAAATTCGAAATTGAGTTTTCAACAGATCTTCACATTTTAGAGTCCCATGATCCCAAAAAACATATTTTTTTTCATTGGTCTGTCTGTCTGTCTGTGAACAGAATATCTCAAAAACGAAAAGAGGTATGGCGTTGAAGCTTCATATGTAAGTTTCGTGTACTATGTAGATGAGACAGCAAGCTTTTGAAGAAAATCGCATTAGCAGAAATAGGTGTTTACTCTTGTGATTTTCAGTTTTTTCGATTTTTTCGAAAACAGCTCTATCGATTTTTTTCAAACTTTATATTTTTATTACATTTTTAATGTGTATTGTTGTGAGATAGGTGAATACTTCTAAAATGGGTTTCTTTTGTTTTTTTTTCTATTTTTTTTATTAACTCCTATTTTAAATACAACACCCGATATATTATTAAATTTTCGAATTCAGCTTGAGATTCTAAAAAAAAATTGTCTCTTCAACTAACTCTCTATTTTGTACCGTTTTTGTAGAATTTGCAATATTTGAAAAATTTTGACAAATGCTTAAAAATTTAAAATCTGATGTTTGGCTAATTATAAGATCACTGTAAAAGGAAGTTGTGTGAGTGTATCACACCAGATTTTTTTGTTTCCAACTGTTAAAAAAATGATGCGAGGTAAAAGATTTTCCAGCGCAGAAGCAGCAGTTACAGAATTTCAAAGAATTTTTGAGGACCTTTCAGAAAATGAATTTTCCGAATGTTTTAAAAAGTCGTTTCAAAGAATCCACAAGTGTAATAGTCTGAGTGGAGAATATTTTGAAAAACAATAAAGATGTGTTAAAAAATGCAACGGTCTTTTAATAACTAACAATTTTCAGCCCAACCCTCATATGGCACTCAAGCTCAATGATACTGTGTATACTGCAATGGTCTTAGGCCTTCTTCTTCTGATGGGGCTTGTTGTAAGCTGCACTGAGCCCTATTGGTCCATTGTGCTCCCACCTAATTTGTTATGGGTCTTGTTCGAAGAGGCCGGTTTCCAACACGAAGGAAAGAATCCTACCCATAGGAACGTCCCTTATCGCCTGGGGTTCCATCAGGCCGGCTCCAAAATGTTTATGTCGCAGTGTTAGGAGAGCCACACATTGACATAAAACATGAATTGAGTATTCTTCCTCCAACTGGCACTTCCTGCAGGTGGCATCATTTACGATTCCAATTGTGAATAAGTGCTTCTGTAGGTGATCGTGTCCTGTTAGTAAACCAGTCACGATCCTAATGTTTTTCCTGCTCATTGACAGGAGAGTAAAGGTGTTGGTAGGAGACATTTCCCCGATGAGGAGTTTTGCCTGACGTAGCCTTGGTACCGAGGCCCAGTTGGCACTGGATTGGTTACTTAACCAGTGCTCAACTTGTCTCTTTGCAGTGGCACGGGTAATTCCTAAAGCTGGCTCAGGGCCGATGAGCGGCTCTTGAGAACCCCTTCTGGCTAGAGCGTCAGCTCCTTCGTTACCCTCTATTTCACTATGGCCTGGTACCCATAGTAGTTTCACCCAGTTTTTTGTACCGAGTCTATTCAGTGACTGGCAACATTCCAGAACCAACCTGGAGTTGATTCTGGGTGAACAAAATGCTCTTAGTGCTGCCTGACTGTCTGTGCAGATGTAGATATGCAGATTGGAATAACCTCTTTGAAGGTTCTCCTGAGCACAGGTTAGGATGGCAAATACCTCCGCATGGAATACAGTGGCATATTTTCCTAGGGCAACGGTGAGTTTGACCCTCGGCCTACAGCCGTAGATGCCAGATCCCCCGCCATCCTGGAGCCGTCTGTGTACCAAACAAGTCCCCTTGGAGTGAGAAGACACTGTTGCTGACACCAATCGTTCCTATCAGGAATGAGTACCTGAAATGCTTTGTGGAACATGTAAAGCGGAGCCATGAAGTCGCTCCTTGTGAGAAGTTCTGGGACCTTCTCAAAATGTTGGATGATCCCTGAGTGTCCCACTTGTTCCCCACATCTGACCCTGGCTTAGTCTGTAGGCTGATTTTCTAGCCTCCGCCTCAATCACTAGGTGGAGGGGCGGAAGCCCCAGAAGCACCTCCAGAGCTGCCGTAGGAGCAGTGCGCATTGCTCCAGTTATGCCTAAACAGGCCAATCTCTATAGTCTGTTGAGGCTATTTCTGATTGTTGCCTTGCTAATTGCCGGCCACCAAACAAGAACAGCATATGTTATTATTGGTCTTGTAACCACCGTGTATAGCCATTTGGTGACACGGGGCTTGAGACCCCAGGTGGTATCAAAGGTCCGTCTACATCTCCACAGGGAAGCAGTGGCCCTTTGAATTTGTCTCTCTACATGAGTCTTCCAGTTCAGCTTTGAATCCAGGATAACTCCAAGATATCTGACCGATTCGGAGGGTTGGAGAGCTTTACCAAAGAGTTTGGGCTGTCTGAGACAACTTCTGCCTTGGTAGGTCTTAGGCCCTACAACTCAACTCTGATAGCATTGCCAAATTAATGAACATTCCACTAAAGCTCAGGGTGATGTATTTTATATAACTGCAAGGCTAAAACTTGAATTTAACAGGATGAATGCATTTGTAAAGAGATGCCAGTAATAGCAGAATATTTAAATACTGAACGCAATAAGCAAAGCTCAATTCTCACAGAGATCTAAGTTGACTGTAAGATCAATTTAAAATAAGAGGTTTGTGCAAAGGTAATAGCCGAACTAAAAGAGATTATTAATTACAAAAAGCTTTGCAAAGGCAATGAAATAAAGTGTAGAATTCAAGTAAAATTAGACAGTGAAATTTAGTCAGGGTTTTAAAAGAAAGGTATAAGAAGCTAGATAAACTAGAGCTGGGCAAAGCGATTCATTTTTGAGATTTGACTCTTTGAATCTCGTTCAGTTGTGGGATCCGGTTCAGTGATTCGGCTCCAAAGATTAATTTCATTTGTTCTACTGCTACATTGATAACGCGTCAGAATGGGACCGAATGAAACGAATCGTTTGAACGAATTGCACTGCAGACTGCACAGCGCATTGACAGTCGCACACTCACCCACGACAAGTATCGGATGTTAATTGATAAGCAAGCGGCAAAGGCAAAGGCCGCCCCAGAGAGCAGTTATATTAGTTTTTTCGGCAATATCGAGTGATCAAATAAATTTCATGTTTACTTTGCCGTGGCTCCATATTAACATAATGTAACATCTACCATCTCGATCTGACATTTATTTGATCGCCCTATATAAATTGCCGCGGATGACTCATACCGCGCGGGAGAAAGGTAAATGATTAAAAAAGGCTAAGATAATGAATGAATGCACATTGTACTTGATACATAAAAACTTCCATTACTAAAAATGCACCTAGTATTTAATTTTAGTCCTATTCGAAGTGTATACACCTACAACATATTTTACCAATATTTTCAAATAATAAAATGCAGCTTGTACTGAGTTCGTGTATCAATTTGATATTCAGCAAACAATTCCAAGTACTACTAAAAACATGTGATTGCTGGATGGCATATTTGATGCAAAATTAATTGTCTTTAATAACTTTTTTCACTGTCGGCGACCGCCGCCGCCGCAATACCTTATCGCCTGATGTGCGAGACGACGTATTATATTCCCACACCGAGTCGCATACACTTAACTTAAACGAAATACAAATTAATATTTCAAATGAACGATTCACAACTCACCACGTGAAAAGAGATCGGTTCGTTTATTCCATTATCTGAACGACTTTTTGAATCTAGACTCAAATGTGAGAAGTGATTCAGGAACTGAATCTTTCAAATAGCGCAATCCGGATCTCATGACTCACGCTACGGAGTCGGTTCATAGAGCCGAATCGTTCACGAACGACACAGCTCTAAGGTAAACCAAGAAACGTTGCAATGAGCAGCTAAGAATGCAGGCATTAAGGCATATAACGGAAATTGTAAGAATCAGAAGACAGGGTAAAAAGCGAAGAAAAGCAGAAAACAGATGGACCAAAAATCGTGTGTAAAAGTAGACAGGTGAATTCGAAGGAAGCCTTGGTGCAGGAAGTACTCTAACTTAAATAATGCGTGTGAACCATTAAAAGCAATTAATGAGAAACGTGCAGTGGCGCAAAGACACAGTTAATTAGTTATAAATGTAAACAATTTTATTAAGGATAAGAATTTTGTAAATAGTTTGAGTTGTAAGCAAATTTAGTGTTAAAAGTAATCAATTTGAACTTGGTCAATATCCGTTTTTTATTAGTATTTCACTTGCAATTGTTTATGACGGATTTTCAGGGAGAACAAAAGAATAAATTGTAAGAAGTATTGTGTTGTGCTCCAGTTTAAACGAATTTTTCACATAATAAATATACAGTTATCAGCATAAAAAGTATACAGTTTTACTGAGTGCATGTCCAAGGTGGTGTGGTAGTATTTGCAGAGATTTCCGCCACAAAAAAGTAAAAAGTTTTTCGAAGCTCCGTTACGATAACCTAGCAGCCGATGCAGCCCAAGTTCCGATCTCTGCGTGGAGCCAAGCGAGTCAACACAGCCCAGAGGGGAAGGTACCAGGTCATAGAGCAGCCTTGTAAGAACGTGTCCCAGCAGTTTCATCAGGGTCAGCCCCATAGCAGCCCAAAAATTGCATCAGCGTCTCCTACAAGTTCCCGATTCAAGTTCGGTAGAGAACAGGTACCGTTTTTGGTATGTGAAACTTATGTGTATGTAAGAAGAGCCAATACTTAAAACAATTCAAGTATTTTCCGTGGTGGTAAAGCAAGTGCAGCTTGCAATCTAGGCCGAGTCCATAATTTGAGGTTAGGCGAAGTTTGACCCCAAGCGTCTCTTGGACGGGATCGACAATCAAGTGAAAAACTAATGACAATTAATGCCGCCAAAACACCCGTATTCAAATAATTACCGGTAGAAACTTTGATAAATTTCACTTTGTTTTTAAGTCACTGACTGCTAACTTGCCAGCGGAATCCATTTTGGTGTAGCATTTGACCTAATTTTGAATATTTGCTTATGCGCATTAGAGCTAAGACGGAAAACAGATCTGTACTCAAATAATTTGTACAATTACACATTCAACCAGGAACCCAACTGAGATGAGTGATTGCTGTGCCAATATGAGCTAGCGTTTATTTATTAATATTTGCAGGTAAATAGAATATAATAAACGGCATATAACCATTTATTTTTACAAGTCAAGTAAATACAACTCGCTTTTAATCTTCCTAAAATTTTTATAGTGCAAACAAAATTTTGCATGGTGGCTCTAATCAACAATTAATTAATTAATAAATTAAACAAAGAGCACAACCATAGCAATACATACGTCACTCGTATAGAAAAGGCGCCATTTTTATATTTGAATTTTATTGGCTAATGCTAAACCCCAGTCATCTATAAAATAGCGATTATTCTAAATTTGTAGTTACTTTACTGAAAAATTTTAGTGATAGGTCGAAATAGTTCAAATTCTTTTTGTTAAATTGAACTCAAACCGAATTTTGGAATTCAGTTAAAAAATTGTAACAGTTTGCACAGCCCTAATTTTTATGCAATATTGTAGATTAAAATAAAAAGAGTAAAAGATTGTGCGAATGTCTATACCACAGTGATGACACCTAAATGGTTGTTACGGAATATAATCAAGGTTTGGAGTAGCATGGTGGTTTGTATGTAAAATCATACTGCGCAATGTAACAGAATTTTGCATTAAAAAAATCATGCCGCCATATGGAGTCTATGGACAGTAGGAACTTAAATTACTTACAGTGCTATTCACTAACCTACTTCGTTATCTAAACGATCTTTGTTAGGAATGAATTCGTACAGGAAGGTGAAACGAATTTCGTTATAAATCATATTCTCTACGGGAGCCTTAACGAAATTGGTAACAGTACGTTCGTAAATAAGCCGTAACGAAAGAGGCAATGTTTTTAAATAGAGTAGTACGCGCAAGGCATCTAGTGGTCAACTTCATAAGTAGTGTTTACGTGCTATCCGTCTCTTTCATATTAATAACTAGATGTATATCTATTGCATTTTAACTACCTTTGCTACAAACATTCTGCTTGGCGGCGGCAGCTTTAACCACAGTATATTCACATTTAGTAAATATACTGTGCTTTAACTATGAGTGGCATAGTTGTAGGAGGGAGATCCGTCATGCTTATAGCGTACCAGTACTGAAATAGAAATGAACAAATTAAACTAAGCAGGTCTAGAGCAAAAGTATAATTTATTTATTTTTGACTATAGTTTAAATATGAAAAATGGTGCGCTCCAGCACAATGACACATTTTTTACATTTAAATAATGCTCAAACAAGTTTTTAAGTTAAATATACATATTTCAAATACTGTTGTACATAAAAATTAAAAAAATACAAATATATAATTGTTTATGAATTGCTGATATTCTTCTTTCAATGCTGACACTGGTTTACAAAAACTCAGCGAAAATGTCTTCGTCAGGGTCTATTTTTTGAGCAGCCTTGGCGCGTCTTGTCTTTGGGTCATCAGCTGATTGGTGCTTGTGTAACCATGTCCTCACATAATGCTCGGGATTCCATTTCCGGATGTTGCTTGGGGCCATTAAGTTTGATGAACATAAGAGCCGATACATGGGGAATTTATAATCTTGTCCTAGTTGGGGTAATAATAATGTTCATGTGGCTAAAACCACGCTCACAGTCAGATGAACTGCATGGTATGAGCATTATGCAGTTAATTAAGGGATTTAACTCATTTGGAACAACGGAGCTGTTTTCCAAATAATCTCTGTATCTGTTTTTTATTTTATTTATATTTAGTTTAAATCTGATACAAAGTTTTTCGACTTCAGGCTCACCATATCCTACAGGTTTTTCTGGAGGCCAACAGTCAGTTTCCAGCACTTTGAGTTCTGAGAGAAGGGATTCATATTCCTCTTAATAAGGGTTGGGGCCTGCAGTAGTGGGTTCATTGCTACTTCTTGTAGTTAACAGTCTTCTTTTAAGACTGTTAATAATACTTGATAGTAGCTGCTGGTTGTTGATAGCGGAGAATCTGGCATTCTCGTGTATGGGTACGCCACAAAAGTTACCTTTAATTGCTGCCCTCTTAGCCTCAAGACATTTGGTACCAGGTTTATCTTTAAGAGATTTAAAAAATTTAATACTTCTTCTAATGAGTTTATCTGCAAAGACAACTGTCATTTTTCTACTTTGAAGACTTTCAGATAACAATGAAAGTTTGGCTAGTATGTCATACATAATTGCCAAATCAAAACGAAACTGAACTGATGTAAGACGACTAATTAAACCATTATACATGGTCCTTTCAGTAGGCGTTCTGTTTTTGTCATCTTTAGCCTTATTGAAGTGTGAGTGTAATGCTTCATAACCATACCAAACCGCTGTTACCGTCTTAAAAGAGCTCGCTACCCACCTTGTACCCAATAGTCGCCCAATTTTGTTCAACTGCAGGTCCAGTTCATGAGCACTCTCGGCAAGTTCCCGTTGGTTTTTAGGTAATCTGCTATAAAGAGTGTATAGCTTATCCATAAAAATTTGAAAGTGGTTAACAGCCTCCACTTCATCGAGGTGAATCACTTACAGCTACTTCTATTCTGTGATTCACACAGTGCCACAAAGTAATGTTCTGATATTTTTGAGCCAATAATTTAGCAACGCCAGACTTTTTCCCTAACATGACACTGGCGCATCACTTGCAAATGCTACTAAATTCTCTTTGAGGTAGTCCTCATAGAAATCATATTCATTTAAAGAGTTCAATAGGGCCCGCAAAACAGTTTCAGCACTTTCATCTAAAAGCTCAATCAGGTCCAAATATAAAACTTTAGGTGGATGTTCTTTGCTAGTTTCGCATTTTAAATACACAATCAAAGTGGATTTAGCTCCCAGGCTAGTGGACTCGTCAATTATAACTGATATTTTGCCGTTAACTTTAATAATTTGTTGGGTGATTCTTTTCCTCATTTCGTATGCAACGTGATTAATTATTTCTGTTGCACTAAATCTAGAGTGTAGCCTGGTACCAATATCAACACCATTTAACTGTTGGAGCTCTAAAAGCTCAAAATAATCTGAATAAGGCCTATCATGTTTTGCCAGGTAGTACGCTGACCTAAACACTTTTTTAGTTGATTCTAGCTTAGATGCGTTCATTTTGTCACAAACAGTTTCAATAGTTTCCGATTTTGCCGTTGCTGATATGGCCTCTGCTGTCATGTGACTTTTTGACTGTTTGTGTTTAAAATTTCTTTTCTTGAAGAAGTGAGCTGAGCTGATTTTGTAGACCCATTAAAAGTGACTGTATATGAGCACCATTCTTTTGCAGCTATTCCGATGTGTTCCTTTTTAAATGCACCAAGGTGGGAAACTTCTTTGCATAATGTGCAGCCTAGTTTGCCATTTTTGCAGTCTAGCCAAGGAAACACGTCCTTCTTACGGTCCCACATTTCTCTGGTCCATATGGCAGGCCATTTTGAACAAATAGATGAATTAGAATCAGCTGTACTTACAGTTGGGATTTTACTTTCATCATCTGTTTGGGAAGGCAGATCAGTCTCCATCTCCAGGTCTGATGTTGACGAAGATGGCAGCAAAAGTTGTTTATTTTCATTACAGGAAGATGAGGGTTTATTAGACTTTTGTTCTGAGGTCCATGGCACAATCAATAATTCACTTTCTGAAGGAATATTGGTCTTACTTGTTAATCCTTCACTTTTAGGCCGACTAAAGAACGACATTAGCGTTTTCATTTTTTGTTTTTTCTTACTCGCTTCCATGATAACGGTAAAACAATTGACACTAATAGATTACAACTACTATATACCGGTAACCCGACTTATTTTTCCGCATTCACTGCACGCGACAAACTGCAAAGTACGAAAAGGTCGCGAGGCTTCAATTCTCGCGGACATTAATTCATTTGTCATAGCGTTATTATTCAATCCATTTCAATACAGAATACAATACAATGTTTTGTCTTAAGTTGAAGGGGAACAGCAAACGATGATGGTGTTTGTTTTAGGGGTTCGACGTCGACAAGCGACACATGATACGGCCGAAGTTGCGTGCTTTTTTTCAGTTATCAGTGATTTATGGCTTTTGGCCGCTTTGTAGGTATCCATTTGATTTCAAGTTGAAACGATAAAGAAGCCGACCTGCGATTAATTAATAAAATTGATCGATGGTAGTTAAAACCGCAGATCAATCCCCCATAGTTTATACACCACGGCAGCTCTGAAAACTCTTTACTTACCGCGATGGCCGAGCTAACTCAAATTTCGGCGGCCTTGGGTCGTAGGTTTAAATCATCAGCTGTGTACCCTGGAATGTCTTCAAAAAAGGAAAGGAAATGGGCGCCAGAAATCAAGCGATTTCGAATAATAAGAGAAAATAAACTGCATGTGACTAGCGCTTAATTAGTAAGTAATAAAAAGTCTTGAAGTGTCAGTAATAAATAATCAGGATAATTAAAATGCAAATAATGTGATAACAAAGTTGTGTACGTTAACTGAAGATTGCGACACGCATAAAATCAAAAAACCCCTTTCGGGTTATTCTAATAACTGTAAATTCAAATCATTCATGGGGTATGCATACCTCATTCATTTAATAATTCCTTCTGTTTAGGCTATTGAAATAAAAAAGCGTGACTGTACCTTTTACATAGGGTCAATACACATCAAAATTGCAGCTTTAAATACTGAGCATAATTAAATATAGTCATAAAAATGTAAATATAAAAACAAGAGCATGTATGAAATCAAACATTACATGTTAATCATTGCAAAAAGTATGAATTTAAATTCCAAATACTGACGCGTTTAAAATGCACAGATGTGAATTCCTGGTATTGAAGATAAGTTGATATTTAATCCCGGAGTAGCACTAACTAACCTCAAAACATATGCTGGATGTGAACGGCTACACACATTCTTGAAATCGCCGTGGATGTACCGGTGATTGCAGCGGAAGCACTCTCAAATGGCAGCAAATACGCAGAACGCCAGCAAGTGTCGAAAATGCGATTAGGCTAACAACTTGACCTCCGAGATAAACTCGTGGATGAAACTGTTAATTAAGAGCTAAGAAAAAATGTAATTACTACAGAGATAATAAGACAGAAAAGCGCCATCGTAACTGATCATTGTCAGCCCTAGGAAGCACACTGCTCATTAAATTAACTGAGCGCACGTAATTTGACTTAATTAAAATCAAACCTCAGCCGCGCCGGTGACGGCGGGCTCAAGCGAAGACAGCAAGTGCTCGGACGAAAATTTCGTTTTCAAAAGAAAGCTCGCATTACAACGGCCTGTGATAAGAGATAGCG
Source organism: Agriotes lineatus (assembly GCA_940337035.1). Taxonomy (NCBI): domain Eukaryota; kingdom Metazoa; phylum Arthropoda; class Insecta; order Coleoptera; family Elateridae; genus Agriotes; species Agriotes lineatus. Next base: position 160,085 of record CALNHX010002573.1, on the reverse strand, counting down.
CGGGTTAGAAAGGGCATCGCGCAAACGAAAGGAACTCGATCCAGGTACAAAATAAGCTGCTTTGGAAAATTGAAGAATTTGAAATGCAAAGGGTTTATAATTCAAATAAAAATATACAGGTTAAGCCTGAAATAATTGGATAAATGGTGAAACAATTAGGCGAAGCCAAAAAAATGTTTCAAAGTTTCAAACATAGAAACATACTGAATTACGGACGGTGTGACCACTGACCAAAACAAACATAAGTTTTGCTTGTGTTTTTGCCATAATTATTGTATTAAATTAACTTTCTTCTAAATGTATTTTTTTTAACTTAACAAAAAACCAGTGGGGGAACACCGTTCTCCATCGACTACACCCCTGAGTAACATTAATGCTGTGATAGCTTTTTCGATTTATATATACTCGCCCTGGAAACTATTCGTCTTTAGTGGGAGGAGGTACTATGGCTATATGTGTGCAGTCAATTACGCAAGCCAGATACTAACAATTGAACAACTGCCAACAAATTACAATTACACCACTGAATTGAAATTTCTCATAAAATCTTAATTTTGTTCTCCGTTTCTCTTGTGCGGTGGTTGGAAACTTCACCCATTTGTAACGAGGTTGATACATCGGCTAACACTTGACCGACTCAAACCAAACAAGTAACTTGTAGCCACACATTTTTGGTAAGAACCATTTGCATATAATTTTGCTCAGGTAGGTTAAAAGGATCACTCTTATCTCTTAGAAAATGGTTTTGAAGGCGCAGATTTTCTCTGAAAAATTATACTTGTAAATATAATTTGTAACAGCAACAAAATAACATACCTGTTTACACGCTCTTCTTCTCCAATAGCCATCAACAAATGTATAAAATTATCGTCAAATGCTATCAAAATTATTACTTTATAAATACGCTTGTTTGTCCGATTTATAGGTTACGTATGTTGATATTTTGTTGTCAACTAATCACCAACTACGCAAGTGTACACGTTTTACGAATTCGTTTCAACTCGTAACGACAGGCCAAAGCCTATCGTACGGGAATCTTTACCGTAACGAACATCCTACCGAAGGTATTACGAATTTGTTACGAAGTGGGGTTTACTGAATACGAACTTATTCGCTTTACGAAATTTCCGATATAATGATTCGTTAAAAGCTAACGAAAAGCGTACAGAATAGGCTAGTTATTCTCATTAACTTATTTATTATTACATTTTATCTAATTTTATGAAATATTACTGTTAGGTCGTTAACAATAATGGAAAAGAATACAATAAAACACACAAATAAACTATAATTATCTATTAATCTCTCGTACAAGATATTTTATTAATCGAGAGCGCATGTCCGCTTCGCTCGGGGTCCGGAATGCTACTACTTCTCACCACCATCCACTGGTACTTGATGGCTACCTTCGCAGTCAGCTTTGCTACCACCGGAGTTGGCCTTGGCTTTAACTTGCGTTTAAGTGGACACCATTGTTTCATTCGGTCCGTAACGAAAACCGAATTAGAGATCCTTTGGGTGCGTTCGGCTCCAGGAATGTCTACCAGCAGATAGTGGTCGTTGTCCAGAACCTTTTCCACCATATAAAACCCCTTATACCTGCGAGATAACTTCCTCGGTAGTCCAGTCGCCGTTGCTTTACGTCGTATTAAGACTAAACCCTCACGTACACTTCCGGGTGTCTGTGTGCCTTGTCAAATCTTTCCTTCTGCCTTGCCTGTTCCGCATGGATGCGACTAATGGCCTCTACGCGCTTGTCTTCGTTGTCCGCCTGTTACTCTTTCCCTAATGCCAGAATTATCGAATTTTTCAAGGTGTTCCGGGGGTTGTAGTTGAACAGTTGTTCAAGGGGACTCCTCCCTATGGCTTTATTTTTCAACGAGTTTATAGAAAATGAGATGTTTCGGAGATGTTCATCCCAATCCTTCTCTTTGTCATCCTGGAACATCGCAGAGATGGCGCTGGCAATCGTTTTATTGTACAGTCACTTTAATAAAGCAACTGTATTTTATTGTAACGCTCTACTTGCCTGTTTGCTCGTGGGGTTGCCGTTGCATTTTTAATGTGTCGTATTTGGTTCTCCTCGCAGAATTCTTCAAAATCCTGGGATGTAAATGCCGTGCCCCGATCAGTAATTATGCGTATAGGGCATCCAAACGTTCCGGTTACTTCTTCCAATACCTACCTTACATTCTGGTAGCGATTTTGTATTTTTCATGGCGCGAATGACAATGTATTTGGTAAAGTTCTCAATGTAGGCCAGCACATAAGAGTTTCCTCGTCGACTCTTTGGATAAGGGCCTAAGTGATCCATGTCCACCGTGTGGAAAGGAATAGGAACCCGTTCAATATTATGCATTTCTCCTTCCTTCTTACCGCCTGGGATTTTATGGTATGCGCACTCTGGGCAAGAAGCAATGCAATTTTGCACTACCTTTCGCATGCGTATGAACCAAAAGTTTTGTTTTAGGCATTCCAGGGTTTTCTCTAACCCGTAGTGCCCCATATCGTCTTGTCCTCCTTAATTACTCTCCATCGGACTGCCTTGGTCACGACCCATAAGTCGGCGCTACACACTCTCCTGCATAACCTGTTCTCTTGTATACCATAATCTTTGTGAATCTGGCGTCCTTCGTTATTCGTAGGTTTGCATTGTAGTTCGTCAACGATTTTCTTGAGCGTTGCGTCTTGTAGTTGCATCATTAGTAGCCAGTCCGTCTCCGTAATGTTAATAGACATTACGGCTGTATCTGCAATGTCGGCTTCTCATGGGGGTTAGTTTGGATTCCGACTAAGAGCGTTTACGTATCTCATCCCCCTGCTCTGTGATGTAGTTCGAAGTTATACTCCTACAACCTCAGTAACCATCTAGCAACCCTTGGATTGATATCCTATGGAGTCGCAATCCGTAACGATTTTAAACTCCCGGTCCATCACATATATGCTGAATTGATCTACAGATTCCACCACGGCCAAACATTCCAGCTTGTAACTGTAATATTGTGATCCCGTCCGCGTTGTTTGTCTACTATAACAACTAATCGGTCTTAAGCACTTTCCGTCTTCATCTTCTTGCATCAGTATGCCGATGAGGCCAGATTTACTGGCGTCCGTATGCAGTTCTAAGTTTGCATCCTGATCATATAATGTGAGCATTGGTCTTGTCTTCTACCGCCTCTTCAATTCCGCAAACGCTTGTTCTCGTTCTTCTGTCCACAAGAATTAGGTACTCGTCCTTTCTGTCAGTTCCGTCAGAAGCCGGCAAACGTTGGCATACCCTTTGATGAATTTTCTGAAATATCCAGTCAGGCCCAGGAACTGGCGAACTTCATAAATATTTTCTGGTCTCCGGAACTTCGAGATAGCTTTTATCTTTCGTTGCCCATGCTGTACTCCAGCTGACCTAATCTGGTACCCCAGAAACTCTATTTATTCTTGCAGGAATGTGCATTTCTTCAACTTAAGAGTCACCCCTCTATTTCACAGTATGCGTAGCGTGTCGCCACGTTTTCCCAGTCTTTCTTCTACTGTTTTGCTTCCTATGATCATATCATTCATGTAGTACTGGAACGTGTCTTTTGGAGCTTTGGCGTATAGATCCATCATGAGTTTATTGAATACGTTCGGTGCATTTACAAAGCCGAATGGCATTCAGGTGAATTCGTACAGGGCGTCGTTGACTGCGAATTCAGTTTTCTGTTTGCTCTCCTCTGCAATCCGAATCTGGTAGTACCCACTCATGAGATCAAGGGTGGAGAAGTATCGACATCCTGCCAGCTTGTCGACTACCTCGTCTGCAACTGGAACTGTGGCGACTTCTTTCTTAGTTAGGGCATTTAGCCGACGATAGTCTTCCCCTGATTTCTTCACAAACAAGATTGCTGGGCTAGAGTACTCGGATGTTGATTTTTGAATAATTTTAACTTGCAATAGCTCGTTCACCATTTATTGCATCACTTTGCCTTTCGCATATGGTACTCCATAGGGTCTGCACTTGACAATATCGTTTGTCGTCAACTTGATCTGAAGTTTTACCAGGTTCGTGCTGCCGAGCTCGTAGTGGCTGCTAGCAAAACAATCAGTATATTTACTTGGAACCTTACCTAGTTTGGCTCTTTCTTCTGCATGCATTGGTCTGCTGTCCGACTTGCATCTCTTCTTCCATCTTCGTTCGTTTTTGTTTTTTGTTGGCAGTTGTTCGATTGTTAGTATCTGGCTTGCGTCTTCGTGGTCTTCTCTCAACTTCTCTACGGTAAATTTTCTGGGCTCCTTTATCAACTTAATATTCAAGGGCCGTCTTTCCCACTATAATGTCCTTCTGTTGGGCAGAGTTTGGCACGAGTAACACTTTGCTTGGTATGATGATGTTGTCAATTTTCAGCTTTACACTGCTTTTCTGCAAACTCGTGCAGGTGCTTTGCCCGACACCGCGAAGCTTTACTCTATGCAGCGTATATTGTATTTGAAGTTTCTTTGCAGCCGTTTCTGTGATAGTTACCACATTGCTGCCAAAATCTATAGTTTCATGCCAATCGACCGTGATAATCTTATGGTATTCGTTCTTTGGTTTGTTAATTTTTATTTTGTTTACCTGTTGTTCCGTTGTAGAGGTATTCACCTTACAATTTATTTCTTCATGTCCCGTTCGCTGGCATTTTTTGCAACGTATGCGTCTCTGAGGCATCTTACAGTTAACGGACCTGTGTCCCCATTTGTTATAGTTATATGATTTTGTATCCGAGTCTCCATTGTTTTGCCTATTTTGGGGTTAGGCTGTTGTCTGATATTGATTCGTTTTTATTTCGGCGAAAACCTTTAGCTCCAGTTTGCGGGCCTGCTTTGCTTCATGTTCTGCTTGCGAGTATAAAACCGCACAAAAAGGTCGGTTAGTGAACCATGTGAGGACGCATACAGGAGAAAAACCTTATTCATGTTCTATTTGCGTATATAAAGCAATACAAAAAGGTCAATTAGTAGAACATGTGAAGACCTGTCATTCGCTTGGTAGTGTTTATGTTGGTGGCACTGTAAGTCTATGTCAAATTCGAGGTTAGCAGGTTAAGTTTTGCGTCAGTTTTGACACAAACTGACTCAAAATCTAACCTGTTAACTGGAAATTGACATAGACGTACAGTGCCACCAACATAAACAGTGCCAAGCGAATGACAGGCCAGCCTAAATTTATTGTCCGCCATTGTACAGGAAAAAAACTTTTTTCATGTGTTGTTTGCGAGTATAAAGCAATACGAAAAAATAAATTAGTGAATCTTATGAAGAGACATTCAGGTGGTTTGGCCATTTGGTGTGAATGAGTGAAAACAAGGGAGTAATAAAGTAGTAGGCAACGTTGGAGATGAATTGTCTTATAATTTGTCTCCTGCAAAAGGCTTCTTAAAATAAAATGTGTAAAATTAAGTTATGAAACAGAACTGCACTACGGATTAAAGTAAAGTGTAAAGATTAGCATTAAATCAAGGCAGTATTTAGAATACAAAATAAAGTTAACCTAAAAGTGAAAACGACGGCGCTAAATGCGGCGTTGCGAAATCTCAAAAAAATGGTTGAATCTGACAGTAAAATGAAGATCTCAAAATTCAGATAAAATTAGTTTCGATTCAAAAAATGAAAAATTATCCCAATGTTGTAAAGGTAAACCAGTAAAAGCACTAGTAAGTATAAACTGTGGAAAGTTTTATTATACAAGCTGCATTTCAAGGAATAAGAATGCAAAAATCTTGAGCGACAGCAAAATAAAATGCTGCGAAGCAACCGTAGAAAATCAAAATAACGACAATCTGCAAAAAAGCGTAGTCCAAAATGAATTGTTAGAAATGGAAAATAAATATTTTAAAAGAATTAATTAGTGAAATGGAAGATAAAAATAAAGTATAAATAATAAATTACTACTGGATAGAATAAAAACCTTGGAGCAACAAAAAACTATGAAAGAAGCAGGAAAAATAAAACCAGTGAATCCTAATACTGTATTTCAAGGGGAAAATAATAAAGTAGAAGTAATAAAAGCATAAAAGCAACAATAGAGGCAAATAAAAATGTGGAAAATGATGATATTCAGGAGTGCAAAAGAAACTCTGGTTGTACTTATACAGGATTAAAATAGCTTACACGGAAGAAAAAATACATACATATATAAAAGAAAAATCAAAATTAAATGATCAGGAAATTTGGATAAAAGAAATTCCAATTCCTGGAAATGGACTCAGAAGGTACCTATGTAGTAACAGCACCTATACAAAGGAAAGAGGAACTATATGACTCGATTTTCTTGCCAAACGGAGTGAAAATCAAAAAGTTCGACTTTAACAGACACAAACAATTTCTTCAAGATATAGGTGAAGAAAAAGGGGATAATTTGTAGCAAAGCAAATAGGTAGTGCCGCATTAAATGGACAACACAGTAATATAAGTCTTATCCACCAAAATCTTGGAAACGCTGTTAATGAATTAGAAGAACTGCTAGAAAATCACCCAGAATGTAATTTTATTTGTTTAACGGAACATTGGAAAACTAAAGAACAACTAGGGACATATGGCCTAAGTAACTTCAATCTAGTGGCTAGTTATTGCAGAAAAAAAGAAAACCAACATGGGGTCTGTGCAATTTATGCAAAGAGCCAATGAGATGGAATCACCATTTTCTAGGAATACTTGTTCGCATCCTGCATGAAGTACAGGGTTATTCTAAATGATGGACCCATTTTTAAAAATTCGTATTTATTAAAGTACGAATACAAAATGAACAATCTTTATACCAACGAAAAGAGGAAGTTTCAAAGTATTTTTTAATCTATACATATATAAAGGAAAGTCACAACCCTGACTAATCAACGCAGAGCCGAAACCACTGGTACTAGAAACTTGAAATTTTGGTGCAAGGTTCAATTTGTTACGTGAGGTAGTGCTAAGAAGGGATTTTTTGAAATTCGACCTCTAAGGGGGTGAAAAGAGCTAAAATGTGTTCACGGATTCCTCAATATCTCTTACACCCGATAAGATATCGATGTGGTGTTTGCTTGCAAAGATTATCAATGCCAATGCCTAGAAACGTATTTTAAGATTTTGCCCTAATCAACCCCTAAAGGTGCATTTTTGGATTGGGGGTCAATTAAAGAACCTACGTATCTCCTATGTTTATTGAGTTAGAACATTGTTATTTGGCATCTAGATGTATTTTAAAAATATTTAAAAAGAGGTCTAAGGGAATTTGAAAATTTTTACCCTAAAGGGGTAAAAGGAGGAAAAACTGAAAAGGGGTAGGGGAATTAAAATTATTAATATTGTTCGCTGGGAGTTTCATTTCACAATAAAATGGGTTAAAAGGGATATTTTAAAATTCAACCCCTACGGGGGTGAAAAGAGGTAAAAAGTGTTTTCACGAGTTCCTCAATATCTCTTACATCCGATAAGATATCGATTTGGTGTTTGCTTGCAAAGATTATCAATGCCAATGCCTAGAAATGTATTTTAGGATTTTGCCCTAATCAACCCCTAAAGGTGCAAATCTGAATTGGGGGTCAATTAAAGAACCCTACGTATCTCCTATGTTTATTGGCATATAGATGTATTTTTAAAATATTTAGAAAGGGATGTAAAGGAATATGAAAACTGTAACACTAAAGGGGCAAAAGGAGGAAAAACGGAAAAGGGGTAGGGGGGTTAAAATTATTAATTTTTTTCGCTGCGAGTTTCATTTCACAATAAAATGCGTTAAAAGGGATTTTTTGAAAATCAACCTCGACGGGGGTAAAAAGGGGTAAAATGTGTTTTCACGAGTTCCTCAATATCTCTTACACACGATAAGATATCGATTTGGTATTTGCTTGCAAAGATTATCAATGCAAATACCTAGAAAGGTATTTTAGGATTTTGCCCTAATCAACCCCTAAAAGTGCAAATCTGGATTGGGGCCAACTAAGAAATCCTACGTATCTTCTATGTTTATTGAGTTATTTTTTGGCATATTGATGTATTTTTAAAATATTTAGAAAGGGGTGCAAGGAAACTTGAAAATATTAACCCTAAAGGGGTAAAAGGGGGAAAACTGAAAAGGGATAGGGGGGTTAAAATTATTAATCTTTTTCGCTGTGAGTTCCATTTCACAATAAAATGGGTTAAAACGGATGTTTTGAAATGGGTGAAAAGGGGTAAAATGTGTTTTCACGAATTCCTCAATATCTCTAAGACCCGATGAGATAGCGACTTGGTGTTTACTTCCAAAGATTGTGAATGCAAATAACTAGAAACGTATTTCAGGAGTTTGCCCTAATCAACCGCTAAAGGTGCAAATCTGGATTCGGCGTGAATTAAAGGACCATTCGTATGTCCTTGGAAGATTCTTTTTTTGCATATAGATGTATCTTTAAAATCCTTTGAAAGCCGTTTAAGGATTTTTTTATATATTACCCCTAAAAGGGTAAAAAAATGCAAAACTGAAAATTGGTAGGTGTTTAAATTGTTGTTTTTTCTTATTGATGCATTTTAGACTAAAATGAAGTAGAAAAGGTTTTTAAAAATTTCACCCACAAGGGGATGAAACGGGTATTCCGCTATAATCTATATGTATAAAAGATAAAGCACCAACTCAACAATACGGATCTGTAGTAATCCTTGGTACCAGGAACTTAACATTTGGCAAGAAGAGTTCTTTAGCTAAGTAGCGAAGTGCTAGGGAAGGCGTTTTCAAAATTCCACCCCTAAAGGGAAGAAAAGAGATAAAATTTCTTTTCACGAATTTTGCAATATCTTTTAAGGTCCTATAATATATCGATTTGATTTTTACTTAGAAATGTTACTTATACAAGTTCCTAAAAACGTAATTCAGGATTGTGCGCAGATCAACTCCTAAAGGTGGGAATTTGGATTCAGGGGTGAATTATAGAACTTTTCGTATTTTTGTGATTCCTGATGACTATGGTTTTTGGGCAGATGTGTGGTTTCTTTAAATCTTTAAAAAGTGGTTTAATGTTTTTATTCTAAATTCCATTGTGAAAGGAGTAAAAATGGAGTAAAAGTAAAAAGAAGTTAAAAAAAAAATGTTAAAGTTATTGATTTTTTCTGTGTGTTCAGTTTAGAATAAAATAGAAGGATTTCCGAATTCCACCTCCAAGTGGTGGAAACTGGTATGTTGCTACAATTTATGAATACAACATTTAATAAGTACATTTATTATTATTCTTATACTAAACCAATAGTTTTATCAATCTATACAAGGAGAACGACAATTACATACAAATTTCTAGGGTATACGTGAAGCATAAAAAGCTTATTGAGAACTTTTTTCGGAAGAATATTGTTCCTTTTTACCTACAATATTGTTTTCAGAGTTTGTTAGTTTAGCGTATTGAGTGAGGGAGGAGGGGAGCCAGGGCCGTAGCTACAGGCTTGGGGGCCCTGGGGCAACAAATAATTATGGGGCCCCCATGTTATCTTCCCCTTTACCTCTACATCACTTTCACTTAGTAAGGCTTTTTTAATAGTGTTACTATTTGGTGATTTTTTTTCTGTTAAGATAGAAGAATGGGTATTTAAAACAGACAAAACACATATTTACTTCACATTGAGTTTAATATAAAACTGTATTTAACGTTTAAACAGGCTAAGTTTAGCTCAAAACTTTTTAAAGACAATTTCGTAAAAAAACTTCCTCCGTCTTCGGGGGCCCCTATGTCCGGGGGCCCTGGGGCACTGCCCCGGTTGCCCCGGTGGTAGCTACGGCCCTGAGGGGAGCATTCTGGAATTCGTTTAAGATTTAGAAGGAAAAACATTAGTAGTCCGTGCAAAGAACGGGAATCTTGCTAGTACATTATAAATGTTCAATGTGTCTACCGTTCGTTGCACGGTAAACATCTACGCGGTAGCTAAACTCATCCCACACACGAGAAAGCGTATCTGCTGTTACTGAGTGCAAGGTAGCAGTGTTACGGTTCTGCAGATCGTCCAGAGTTGTTGGTAGAGGCGGGACGTAAACAGCATCCTTAACATAACTCCATAAGAAGTAGTCACATGGGGTGAGATCAGGAGATCTCGGTGGCCAGAAGTGTAGAGTCAGGTCTTCATTTTCCCTGCGACCTATGCGCTGAGGAAGGAATTCATTCAAAAAGCCTCGTGCATCGTTCATTTTGGATTTGTACTTTAATAAATACGAATTTTTAAAATGAGTCCATCATTTAGAATAACCCTGTATAGTAAAACGTTTATCTTCTGGTTTTATTCGTTTTGGATTAGCTTGAATATCATTATTATTAATCCAAGTACGCACCTGGGAACTATTTTGGTAGGTATGTCCAAGTTTCATCAAGGAAAACAAAATATAATCTATTATCCATTTACTTGACAGCCGCACTGTCAAACTGACAGTATGTTGGCACCATTGCTATTTTTCACATTTTAACAATTAAATTAATGTACAGTCTAATAAAAAACACATTATTTTGGAAGTATAAGCCGTTCACGATCTTTTTGGGTCAGGTGAGGCTATGACCATCTAGTAATTTTGTTGGCAGAACCTCTGTTGCAGCTAAACTCCCTCATAGAAATTGACACTTTTTGTGTAAGGTTAGGTTCTTTTCAGTTTAACGTTATATTTTCTGAATAGGTACATTCTTGACATATTCTCTAGTCTCCACATCGATTCGCGTTCTTTTAAATTTGGTCTGTCCTTTTTTTTAAATTGGAAGTAGCATCGTTTAATGGAAATTTTTTGTTGTAACAAAATTATTTTGGGCATTTTGACTTTTCCTTTGACGGAAATTAAAATTAGTTTTACACATTTGATAAATCATTTATTTTCTTACGAATATTAAATAATAAATCTGGCAATGTGGTGGCAAGAAAATGTCGAACAGACACTGACAGAAAAAAAAGTTGCATCCGCTACATCATCAAATCAGTTAGCCCAACATGAAAACAAAAAATCATAGCCAACTCTGTCACAAAAAGGTCGTGAACGGCTTATATAGTCAAGACATTTTTAAAAATTTTTCACTGACAGTGCGTATGTCAAGTAAATGGATAATATATCTGAATCTAAATACTGTAAATAGTTTTGAATAAACTGAATATTTTAGCTTTAACATGATTGTTTGCATAAAATTAAGCGATTATTTCATTTTTAGTAGAGATTACCCATGGATCTTCTACTCTTATATAAAGTTATATGCCCTTGATTAAAATCTAATTCCTGTTTAGCATATACAGTTAGACCTCGCCGTTCGCGGCTTTGCGGTTCGCTGATTTGATTTTACGCGGGGCACCTTTGTGCTCCCTTTTCTTGATCGTTTGCGGATATTTGCTATGCCTTTTGCGGATGGAATTGCTAACTGTTTCAACTTTCACACACTAACGGCCGGTCTTATAAAGGCCACTAATCTGACTTTAACTTTAATTCGCTGTTACAATAAACAAAAACGCATAAAAATGTGTTTACTAATGAATAATATGTCATAAGCGCCAACGTTTTCATGAGCTTTTGTTTATTTTAACAGCGATTTAAAGTAAACGTCAGGTTAGTAACCTTCATAAGACCGGCCGTAAGTAAATAAAGCAGATGTATGCGGTTTATGTCATGAACACCTAAATAACATTATTTATCACGAACTTGTAAACACACTTATCGAGCCTATTTCTTTGATTCTCATATTACCAAATTGGACCAGAAATAAATTGTAAAATTATAACTGGAATAAATAATTGGACATTCGAGCTCTAGATTCGAGTGGCAGACTTATGTTACGTATGGAATTTTAGTTTATATACGCACGTTTATTTATTTTTGACTTTTTTGAGGTTGCATAGTATAAATAAATCAAGTTTTTGGAACCTAACCCCGTTTTATCATTTATGTGTTTACTTGCGCATCGCGATTTTGCGCTTCGCGGATTTCTTCTGGGACGGCGAGGTCTGACTTAACATGTAAATCATCAATGGTGAAATGTAAATTTTTTTTATGAAATGAATAAATGTTTCTATGCAGTTCTTGTAAAAATTCTCTGTAATAATCAACAGTATTTATAGCTTTCCGTTCACCGTTTTTTGCTTCTTCCAAATCTTCGCCATTTTTATATTTTGTATAAATGTCTAAGTTGAGTTACCTATGCTAATTTTAGGAAGGAGATGTAGGATTAGAAAATTGGTTTGAAAGGATAAAATGTAGTAAAGTGTACTGAAAATACATAAGCAGCTTTTTCGAAAATTGTATATTTAATTCAGGACAAATTTTTTGTCGTTCTAAGCAATATTTACATACGGCTTCCTTTTCTCTAGCTGAAAGTAGATTTCGTTTTTGCTTCACTTCATCCATTACATTTAACATTTTTTGAATTATTAGAAGATACTTAATCAAAATGTACTTCAATAATTCAAATCTGAAAGTGAAAGTAAAAAACAAAAACTTGATAGTGACTTACGTCACAAGAGTTTCCTGAATGGATTATAAGTACTTACCTATTTATGATTTCGAATCGATATGGTTTTCAATTTTGCCTATATAACTTTCTCTACTATAGAAATCATACAACATGTGTATGAGTGTAAAATCCACTTGTACTTAATTGAAATATTTTCAGTAATAATAGGACGAGAGGTCAAAATATTGCCGACAATAATTTTTGCGATTCAGATACGAGTTTCTGCAGCGACGAAAATAGCGACGAGTGCATGCACGAGTCGTTATTTTCTAAAGCAACAGAAACGAGACAATCTGAAGAGCAAAAATTGTCTGCAATATTTCGACCTGGAGTCCTATTCGTCTTGACAATTTAACATTTCATTAAAAAATAGTTACAGAAAAAATTGTCGCTGAAATAAAGCTCCTCGAAATATTGTCATCGCAATAGATTGGCAAAGCTTTTTATACATCCAAACATTTGTAAATACTGAGTTAAATTAAAACCACGGCAAGGATAAGTTCTTATTGAAATAAAAATCATATTGGCTATTATAGTGACTTTCCAAAATTTTATCAAGTAATTAAGTCAATAATGCATATTTTTATCCAATACCTCCTTCTTATGATGCTATAGTTATGCCGATTTCAGTTTACATAACTATATTTTAAACCATAACCCACAGGTAATTATTATGTAATATCTCGCTTCCGTATCACTGATTTTGAATTTTCACAGCTGTCAATATGAAATTTATGTTATTTTGGTATTGATTGAGTTGTTGGATAAAATTTTCTATGGCACGTGTGAGTGCGGCCTTAAGCGCTCAACTTTTCTCTCGTAAATAACTAAAACATACTCTTTAGAAAATATAATACCTTTTATTTTGTACTTATTATTACAAACATGTCATAAAGTTTATAATACTACTACTAATTATAAATAACATTTTGAAGCTTCTCTGTGAGCACCGTTAATCCCAAACTTTGTAATTTAAGTGTAATCCTTACTTATACAAAGGTAGCAGTTACCAAACAATTATGTTTTCTTGTGGTTTGGGGGTTTACATTGTTGTTTACAAAGCCCTTCATGTCCGCACCCATCTGTTTTATAGGCAGCCATATCTTTGATATGTCCCCTAAAAAATGTACTTGCAAAAAGGTTCAAAATAGGTATTACGAACTTACCTGGGTTTATAATTGCACATATAGAGCTTTTTGCATCTGAATTGTATCGAAGGATCCTTAATATCTGCATAACGACAATCAAGAACAGTCGTTGCCCATGCGATCTAAAAATAGTCTAACATATTGAAAACAATAAATAGCTGAGATTATAGTATCATGCAAATTGTTTATGAGAGAAAAATATAAAAAATTTAATTTAATTTCACTTTCTTAAGTAACGGGTGTTCAAAAAGTCTTTATGTCCTGCGCGGTTATGGGAATTCAAACGTATGAATAATATGTTGGTGGCACTGTAAGTCTATGTCAAGTTTGAGGTTATCAGGTTAGGTTTTCCGTCAGTTTTGAAACAGACTGATGCAAAACCTAACCGGCTAACCTCGAATTTGACACTGACCTAAAGTGCCACCAACATATTATTCATACGTTTGAATTCCCATAACCGCGCAGGACATAAAGACTTTTTGAACACCCGTTATAAAGTTTTGTTAGTGGAAACAGGACACAAAAAAGGAATGCCCAATGATAAGAATAACACAGGGTAATTGTTTTAAAAATTATTATTGACAACCAGCTCAACACTTAACAGTATTATACATGGTTTTGTTGTTACAATGTACATGTTTTAATTTTCACGACATAACATAGGAGGATCGTGGTTCCTCGAGACTTAATTGTATCACTCACTCACTGTTATCGTCTGATTCATTGTTAACGGCTGGAGTTTGAATTATATCTTGTGGCAATTTTCTTTTAAGGCACGTGTGAATATTCTTATGCCCAAGTTGTTGGATAATGGTGTTGCCGCTGTACCGCAAATTTTCAATAAAAGTTTTGGTGAGTTTATTTATGAATTGTTTGTTTGGAAGTAGGAGAGGACTTTTTGTGGTATGAACGGGATCTGAGAGTTAGGACAAGTTTTCCTCCTGGTATGGGATATGGGAGAGAAAACATGGCTGGCTTGGGCAGGGGCGCGTCCCTGAAGCAGACCTGTCCCCTATTGGGATTATAGAGGTGTGTCCACCGCCTACCAACAAATCAATCGTAACATTACTGTTCAAGAAAGGAGATAGAACACAATTGAAAAACTATAGACCAATATCGCTGCTATCACATGTGAATAAGGTATTTATGAAAGTAATAGCAAATCGAATTAGTGACAAATTAGATCAACTAGCTGAAACCCGCGGCATATGCCGCATTTAAAATGTAGGACGAATTTAATAACTTTTGTTGCACTAAAGAAAGTTTTAAAAGCACGCTAGAGATTGGCAGTAAGGAAAGTTCCAAAAAATAAATTTTCAAATGGAAAGTCTCTGGAAAGGAAACGCTCGCCTATGGAAGGCGTCCTAATTACTACGACGTTGTTGACACGCAGTAAAAAAATCCGGAAAGAATTAATGCTCTTATGAGATTATATGTGAGAATTATTTACGCCACTGAAATAATTTTCAGCTGCCTGCAATCTGTGTTTCTTTTCAGGTTTAAGCTGTTAAGGCGTTGAGCGTCATAAAAATATAAATGTGGTAAATAACTCGATTAATTATTTCTTTGTCATTTTAAACTGGCATTATTATTATCTCTATAATAGCAACCATAAGTAACTGTTTATAATGTTTATATGCTAGCGAGTTAATTTTCTTCTTAAATCGCTAGTGAACTAATAGTAGATTGTTCTACAAGTTAAGAAAAGTGAGAGTTTTTCAGCGAATATAAAAGTTTTACGTGAGCATGGAAGAATCACTTTTCCAATGTGTTGAACATGCAATTTTTCCGTGTAGTTGACAAAAATATCTTTTTAAATCATTTTGGTCAAAGTATGGAAGCGCAATGTTTTTGTATCCATTATACATTTTCTGAATAAATTTACTATATGTGTTTGAATTTAAATTGTTTTTAAATAAATTTTGACCATAAGATGTTATTTCATGTTATTAAATCTATTTTTTATCAATAGTTAAGTCATATTTATTTGCCATGTCAGTGAATTTAATTACTGTAGATTGTTTTGATGGATGAAGGAAGGCAGCATTATGACATGACATACGATAGTCGGAATGCATAATTTGATCGTTTAAAAATAGACCTGCGCTTTTCACATATCGCAGCGGTCGTGCTTTTAAAAACATGATGTTTGTATTTATTTATTTTACAGTACTGCAATTAAAGTGATAAATAAATCGATTAAAACATTTATTTACTTTTATTTTATATTCCTATACCAATACGGGGTGTTCCAAAAATACCGCACCATATATTCAAGAGGAGCTAGAGCGTGTCTAAATAAGCTAATATATTTAACTGCAAATGTAATATAATGGACCGTTTAAAAGTTATAAGCAGTTAAAGTTTGAAAAAAAATGGCAACACTGTTAGAGGTTAAACTAAAACAAAAGGAATTAAAGTATTTTAATCTTTTTTGAAACTATGGAAACAATACAAAATTCAAGAAAGCAACAATTACAACTAAACGCATAAAAAAACATTAATTATTATAGCAAATGTTTAAAATTTTCTTATTTGCAGCTACGCAAGCATGCGCTCTTCTTCTAATATTGCTATGTACCCGGTTCAACATCTCTAGTGTTACTGTAGCAGCAGCCGCAGTTATTCTATTGCGTAGCTCTTATTTATTTGCTGGTGCTGTGGGTGATTGGGTAAAAAGAATGGTCCAATGATGTAGGTACCTAATATGCCTGCCCAAATATTTAGCGCAAACAGTTGCTGGAAACCTCTTATGTGAAATACATTGGGGTTTTCAACTGCCCAGTAATGATTGTTGTGCTTGTTAAATACCCCTCGAGTAAAAGTTGCTTCCTCCGTCCATAATTTTTTTGTAAAGTCATCATCTGCTTCAATTTGCTGTAGCAACCACTGCCTAAAATTCGTTCTTTGCAGAAAGTGGTTTTCTTGTAGAGCATCAACTTTTGAATAATGAAAAGTGTGATAATTGTCCCCTTTTAAAATTCTATGCACTAAACTGCAATTTATACCAAGCTCTTGGGCGATTCCATGTTTGCTCATACCTGGTTGATTTTCCACGACTGCAACAACTTGATCTTCTAATTGAGCAGTCCTGGTTGTTCGTGGTCGCCCATGGTGGTTGTAATTTAATTCAACACGACCAGTTTCCCGCATACGTTGCTCAAGCCGCTGAAAAACATTTTTATCGGGATGACGACGATTGGGATAACGCAACGAATATTCTAGAGCAGCATTTCTTAAGTTTCCATTGCATTCACCAAGAATGAGGTACATGTCACAATATTCGTTATTACTAAACATTACAAATGATCTTTAAATTTTGACATTACAGTGACATTAAATCATTGGCACAAAACACATTTGGTCAATACTTTTTGCAAATTATCAATCTGATATGTTGCCAGCTTCATTTTATTTCATATTTTAATAATTGTTGAAACATTTAAAACATTGTATTTAAAAACTCTAGCAACTTTTGGTAAAATAAATTTATTTTTACAAGATTATACTGGGTTTGCAATATTTTGAATATAGAAATTTATAAAATATAGTTCAGATTGTCATTTTCAATCTGCCCACTTTGGACCCCCATATCTTATCAACGGGGTTCCTGAGATATTTTTTGTATTTAACGTACGAATATAAGCAGGTACCTAAATAGCAAATCTAAAACTTAAAATTGTTCTTTGTACAGGATTTCGTATGGAACTTGATGGAAAGCACTCGTGAAAGGTATCGGTAGTTCAACAGCTGTATCCACATGATTTTGGACAACGGATTCAATATTGTCAATGGTTTATGGTAATTGCCTGTTAGACTGCACATTTATGTTGAAACCAGCTTGCACCCGCTCAAAGTTGGAATATGGGCAACTATGTCACAAAGGCGAATTATTGGCCCAATTTTTTTCCACGATACAATAAATGCAAAAAGATGCAATAATATTTGACAACTATTTACAAAATATTCAAACACATTTCTTAATTGGAAGTATTTACTTTGGTTCTTAATATTAAAAATAATATGTTTTATTAACTATCATTATTTTAAATAAATTGAGCAATTTAATTAATTCTCAATTTTATTGCAATTTGTCATCTCAATCTTATCTCCTGTAGAGAACTATCATTCAACAGCAAACCGGGATCGCCTAACTGACACATTATTGATGCAATGAAACCAGAATTTGTTGAATTACTTAACCTTTCAGTAGTTGCCATTTCAGAATATATTATACAGTGTGTCCCCGGATTGAGTTCACTATAGGTATAATCGACAAAAAATTTTACAATTTTATTTTAATGTTTTGGGATCCCGCCCTGCTTGGTCTGAAAACAATTTTAAGCAGAGTTTTAATTTTTAGAAGTTAAGTCGGCCATGAAAAATGTGAAAAAACTATTTTCTATTTAGGTAAACTACCCTTTTTGTTCATGATACGGCAAAATTTTATTAAGAAAAGTTGTTTAGAATGATAAATTACTGCCCTATACAAAATTTCAGAAAGATCTGTTGACTTAGAAAACACCGTTATTTTTTAGATAATTGTATTTTATTTTCAGGTAAACCACTTTTTTTGTTTATGATACGGAAAAATTGTATTAAAAAAAGTTGTTCAGAATGAAAAATTATGGCCCTGTACCAAATTTCAAAAAGATCTGTCGACTTAAATTAAACCGTTATTTTTTAGATTAAACAAATTGCATTTATTAAAAATGACGGTTTCATCTAAGTCGACAGATCTTTTTGAAATTTTGTATAGGGCCACAGCTTCTCATTTTGAACAACTTTTCTTAATACAATTTTTCAGTATCATGAACAAAAAAGTAGTTTACCTGAAAATAAAATACAATTATCTAAAAAATAACGGTGTTTTCTAAGTCAACCGATCTTTTTAAAATTTTGCATAGGGCCGTAATTTATCATTCTAAACAACTTTTATTAATAAAATTTTGCCATATCATGAACAAAAAGGGTAGTTTACCTGAAAATAAAATAGTTTTCGCTTCCCTGCCAAGGCCTACTTGTGTTTCAAAAACTGTAAATATTCTTAAAATTCTCTTCAGACCAAGCAGGGCGGAATCCCAAAACATTAAAATAAAATTGTAAATTTTTTTGTCAATTATACCTATAGTGAACTCAATCCGGGGACACACTGTATATACAGTGTGTCGCGAAGTTACCCCTGCACCTAAGGAGCATGTTCTTGAGATCATTTCAAGCAAAAAAGTTCATATGAACATGTGTCCTATTCTCAGTAACTACTCATTCTGCCATCATAAGCAAGAAGGCGGTATCTACAAAAAAAGCGTTTCGTGATAAATGGCGAAACGTAACTTATTGATATTTCAACACCATGCGGTACATAATCGTGGATTTTTTGTATTATAAGTATGAATTTAGTTGTGTTTTATATAAAAAGAAACAATATTCACCATTTATATCGAAAAAAAAGAAATTGTAGCGAAAAAATGTAGATACCGCCTTTTGACTTTAAATTGCAACAATCGAGCAAACACTAAATACAGATTGAAAAAGCGGCATCTACTTGACAATGTTGTATAATGGAAGACTTGATACTACTAATTTAATGAAACGGCAGTTGGCCATATCTGAACATTTGCGACCACGAAAACAGACAATAAAGGCGGTATCTAACAAAACAAAAAAAGAAGAAGGCTTCTACAAGGAGATACTGCTTTTCACTTTTGCATTTTGCATGACGCCTTCTTGCGCTTTATAAGTAACAAAATTTCTGTAGATACCACCTTTTTTCATCTGAAAATCATAGTTATAATAATAATAATAATAATAAGCAGCTTTATTTCCCATATAATTAAAAATTACAACAACAAAAAATAAACGTAATTTCAATTAATTTATAGGGAAACCCCAAGGCCCAGGTTCAATTGCAGCGATATGCCGCTCTTGATCTACCACCCAAACCTTGCATATTAAAGATTTTTTCTTAAGTTTATATAATTCTTAAAACCAAAGAGCATCATTATACGCTCTTTGTTAAAACTATACACTAAAAACTAATACAATTCGACGACAGTTGGTCGTGGCTATGAAGAAATAATAACAAAGTAGCATGTAACACATCGTATCACAGTTGTAAAAGTAACATAAATATAAATGTATAAATAAATTATTGTTGGCGTAGCAACTCGATCGTAAGTTTTCTTTTAAAGGCATTTACAGACAGACCCTTCAAGAATATAGGAAGATTATTATATACCTTTGCTATTTGGTACGTAAAGGAGCGTTCATATAGTGCAGTTTTATGAACTGGTGGTGTTATGGTTCCTTTATACCTGATGTTTATGTTGTGAATATCTGTGCGGTAAGTAATTTTATTATAGAGGTACGCTGGTCTCTTATGCAGAACAATTCTGTGGTATAACGTGGCCGCAAGCAGTTTTAGTCTATTTGCCATATTTAACCAGCCTGCATCTTGCAATTTATGAGAAATATGATCATATTTTCTGATGCCATATGCCAGTCGGAGACACAAATTTCGCACTCTCTGAATTTGATTTATATTATCTTTAGTTAAGCATGAACCGTAAACTTCGGCGCAAAAGGTAAAATTAGACAAAACTGAATTTTAATTTCTTTTGAAAAATAAGTTCTATGAGGGTAAATAAGTTTAAGGTTCATATGAGCTTTCTTAATATTATACATAATTTGGGTTTTGTATCTAAACGTGTTATCTACCATCAGTCCAAGGTTCCGTGCCTGTTCCATAACCGGTATAGTAACTCCATCTATCTGTAAGTTAACAACTTCCTTTAATTCTTGGCAATGTTTAGCATTACCGAATAAGAGGACAATAGATTTTGCAGGATTAATTAAAAGTGAATGATTTTTAGATAATATTAGCAATTTCTTGAAGATCTGAGTTATTGTTTAAAAATGCATGCTGATAGTCAGATATAGTAAATGAATGGCAAAGCTATGTATCATCAGCGTACATATGAAATTTACACGTTTTTATGTGTTTGTGAAATAAAGATGTATACACTAAAAAAAGTAACGGACCAAGCACAGATCCCTGCGGCACTCCACCTGGTACAAGTCTCGGATTTGATGTACCACAAGGCAGCAGAACACGTTGTGATCGATTTTCAAGATAACTTTTAAAAAAGTCTATTACGCCATATGAGAAACCAACATAGTGCAAAATAGACAAAAGAATTGAATGATTCACAGTATCAAATGCCTTGCTGAAATCTAACAATATCAACACTGATACTTTGCCTTGGTCCGCAGCTTCGAGCAAATCATCGGTTACATTTAATAAAGCTGTTGCACAGCTATGTCCCGCCCGAAATCCAGACTGGTTAGTAGGAATGATGTTGTTTTGAGTTAAATGCTCCTTTAACTGAAGTGAAACTATCTTTTCTAGGATCTTCGATGGTGTAGGTAGAATCATCATTCATTATCGTATGGTTCACAGGACGTAACACATATCAAACACAGTGTGCAGGCAACATGTCAAACTTAAAGCCATACACAGATACCAAACAACTTTATTCTTTTATGTTTGGTATCTGTAGGTAGAATACTAATAGGTCTCAAGTGTTTGTATTCAGTAGGATCTTTTATTTTTGGTATAGGTGTTACTAATGCAAGTTTCCACTGAGATGGAAAGATATTTTCATATAAGCAAGTGTTAATGATGTGAGTTATATATGGAACTAAATGTGGACAACAAAATTTTATCATTTGTATAGTTAACTCGCCAGAACCCTTAGCATTGCTTTTTATTTTAATTAGTATATAAGTTATAATGTCACAATCTACAAGAGTAAATTCCATTGGTACGATAGTATCTGAAAAGGTATTATTTCTATAATAATTTAAGGTATTATCATTATTGTTATGAATTCCTGTTATACTATCTAGAAAATAGTTATTAATTTCCTTTGGTTTACTTAGGTGGGTAGGTAGTTCGTTTTTCTTATTTGCTGATATATTTAATGACTTTAGTTCATTCCACATAGCCTTAGAATCCGAATTTGAAAATTTAAATTTAAAATAAGCTTTTTTCTCACTTTTTATAGCCCGCGTAGTTAGATTCCTTAAGGACTTGTAATACTCCCACTTGCCATTTGTCTTGTTCTTTAAATATTGAGCTTTAGCTTTATCCCTAAGTTTCATCATTAATCTTACGTTATCAGTAATCCAAGGTGCTTTCTTTTTTGTAATTTTCATTGTTTTGACAGAAGCATGCTTATGAAAAAGGCAAAGTAATTGTTCATCATCAGAGGTCATGGTGACAACAGATTATGAAATGGAAGAAAAAACAACCGAAAACAGAATACAAAGAAGAGAAGAAATACTACCACCCACAAAAAATGAGATCGAAAAAGTAATAAATGCAATGAAAAACAATAAAAGCCCAGGCAGCGACTGTTTACAAGCAGAGCTTATAAAATATGGAGGAGTAAAGCTAACAGAAAGAATTTCTAATTTAATCATTAACGTATGGAAAAGCAAAAACATGCCAGTTGAATGGAAAGAAGCATTGATAAGACCTATACACAAAAAAGGAGACCGGCTAAGATGCGAAAATTATAGACCCATTTCACTCCTAAACGCAACATATAAAATACTAGCCACAATAATCAACAGCAGACTAAAGGAGTATGCTGAAAAAATATTAGGAGAATATCAATGCGGTTTCCGACAAAATAGATCTGTGATAGACCAAATACATACTATACGGCAAATACAAGAAAAATGTGGAAAAAAGAACATACAACTCCATATGATCTTCCTGGATTTCAATCAAGCTTACGATAAAATAAACCGAGCCAGTTTACTACAAGCAATGAAAGAATTAAAATTTCCTGAAGAACTAATAAAACTTGTGGGAATGACCTTAGAACAAACAACAAGCCAAGTCAAAATAAAAAGCAACCTGACGGAAAAGTTCTCTACGACAATAGGATTAAGACAAGGTGATCCGATGTCCTCAGTATTATTTAATATTGTCCTAGAGAAAATCATAAGAAATTGCAAAGTCAAACAGAACAGCGATATATTTAATAATCCATATCAATTACTAGCATATGCAGACGACTTAACCATAATAACAAGAACACAAGAAGAGCTAAAAAATCTAGTAAAAAAAGTTAATACAGAGGCAGCAAAGTTTGGCTTAACAATTAATGAAAAGAAATCGAAGTACCTGATAAGTGGCTCAGCAAAAGAACAAACGGAAGTGTATTTAAAAGTGAAAAGTGAAGACAGAAGCAAAGAGGTCATAGTGGAAAGAACCAAAACAATGGTGTATCTAGGCGCTGAGATAACAAGTAACGGAGACCAAACAAATGAAATAGAGAGAAGAATAACAAGTGGCATGAGAAGTGCAGCAGCTCTAAATAAAGTGCTTATATCAAAGAATATCTCCCGCGCGGTAAAATTAAAAGTGTACAAAACCATCATAAGACCAACTGTCATCTACGGAAGTGAAACCTGGGTGTTACGGCAGAAAGACATTAGCAAGTTGTGTATTTTCGAACGGAAAATCCTCAGAAGAATTTACGGAGGTATAAGAGAAGGGGACCTCTGGAGACGCAGAACAAATGAGGAAGTATACGAGCAGTACAACGAGCCAAACATAATTAATATAATTAAACAGAACCGTCTTAGATGGGTAGGACACATTATAAGAATGAACCCAGACCGAATACCCAAAACCTTACTCAACAAAGAACCAGAAGGAAAAAACAAAAGAGGAAGACCAAAGAGACAGTGGCTGAACTGCGTGAAGGAGGATCTAAAAGAATTGAAAATAAAAGATTGGGAAAATCTTGCAAAAGACAGAAAGAAGTGGAAGACAATCTGTTTCAAAGCTCTGGGCCTTAAGGGCTTGCAATGCTGAAATATATATAATTGTTCATTTAGAAATGCAACCTTCTTATTAACATCATTTATTTGCATGAAATAATGTAATGGCAATTGTAACACCCGTATTCATAGTCGTTCGCCAGCGACTCGCTGGCGACTCGCCGGAGTTCCGCTGATAGTAAAAATATTTGCAAATTTAAAAGTCACAACTGATAACTAAGGTAAATATTTATAACTACGTATAAAAATAACGACCAAACGTTTAAAATAAAATGTCAATATTAGAATAGCAATATAATAAAATGAAAATAAATTTATGAATCATTCCCCAAATCAGCATTCATAAGTATACGTGTAATTGCATTATTCACTTTAGCGAATATATTGCCACCATATGTCCACACACACCTTACACCATATTTCTTACCAGCCTGTTTAAGCAGCTGGAGCCTTTTTTTAGTTAGGTCCTCTCTGATAACTATACTCGAATTTTTCAATTTCCTTTTATTATTGTAAACAGTGTTTTTTGTATTATGACTTACGAATTTTACTATAATAGGACGATTTTCGCCTATTTTACCAAGACGATGACTGCAGTCAATGTGTGCGGCCGTAATCTCTACGCCCAGTATATCGATTTGTTACTTATCTAAAATGATTGGAATTTTGTACCAATTCCAACGATACCAATAACTCAATTTCGATTTTTCTGTAGATACCGCCTTCTTGCTAATGACTGCAGTAAATGTCGCTATAATAAAGGAAACAAATTGTTATTTTTCCTGTAATTCATCTTTGATCGGCATACCTGAAAATCAGCACGTATGCAGGTTTATTACTGACATCGGGGTACAACGCCAACCCTTTTTACTGCAACGTTTCATGCTCTCAAAGAAAGTAGATGTCTTCCAAGCGTTAGCATTCAGGATGTTGCTGAGCAGCAGTTGTTGAATTATAGCTCATGGTTTTCGGTATTTCTTAGGTAATCTTCAATATGTCGCTATAATAAAGGAAACAAATGGTTTTTCCTCGTAAATTCTTTGTTGATCGGCATACCTGAAAATCAGCCCGTATGCAGGGTACAACGCCAAATCTGTGGTATATTTGCAGCGCAGTCAAAGCGATTAACAACAATTTGATAAAGTTTCGGTTAGCATTCAGGATGTTGCTGAGCAGCAGTTGTTGAATTATAGCTCATGGTTTTCGGTATTTCTTAGGTAATCTTCAATATGTCGCTATAATAAAGGAAACAAATGGTTTTTCCTCGTAAATTCTTTGTTGATCGGCATACCTGAAAATCAGCCCGTATGCAGGGTACAACGCCAAATCTGTGGTATATTTGCAGCGCAGTCAAAGCGATTAACAACAATTTGATAAAGTTTCGGTTAGCATTCAGGATGTTGCTGAGCAGCAGTTGTTGAATTATAGCTCATGGTTTTCGGTATTTCTTAGGTAATCTTCAATATGTCGCTATAATAAAGGAAACAAATGGTTTTTCCTCGTAAATTCTTTGTTGATCGGCATACCTGAATATCAGCCCGTATGCAGGGTACAACGCCAAATCTGTGGTATATTTGCAGCGCAGTCAAAGCGATTAACAACAATTTGATAAAGTTTCGTAGTCAAAATAATTTTTAGGTTATGTGTAAACATCAAAGTCAGAGACACATTTAATATGCTTAAAACTGCTTCGGCCGTTGGTTGCATTCAGTAACTCTCTTTATTATTAATCAAAATTCACTTGCCTTTGAAGCTGTGTCAACAGTTTTAAAAAACACAAAAAATATGCATAATAAACAATTGTTTTCTGTGATAATATCGCTATTAAAAGTTAAGGGAAGTTTGTTTACAAAAACCCGAAAATGGAAATGGTGGAACGCAACTATGGTACTTTTAGTTGTGTAAACACGGCTTTTAGTCTTCTGCATTATTATAAGAGATTAAGGACTTGTAATACTCCCACTTGCCATTTGTCTTGTTCTTTAAATATTGAGCTTTAGCTTTATCCCTAAGTTTCATCATTAATCTTACGTTATCAGTAATCCAAGGTGCTTTCTTTTTTGTAATTTTCATTGTTTTGACAGAAGCATGCTTATGAAAAAGGCAAAGTAATTGTTCATCATCAGAGGTCATGGTGACAACAGATTATGAAATGGAAGAAAAAACAACCGAAAACAGAATACAAAGAAGAGAAGAAATACTACCACCCACAAAAAATGAGATCGAAAAAGTAATAAATGCAATGAAAAACAATAAAAGCCCAGGCAGCGACTGTATACAAGCAGAGCTTATAAAATATGGAGGAGTAAAGCTAACAGAAAGAATTTCTAATTTAATCATTAACGTATGGAAAAGCAAAAACATGCCAGTTGAATGGAAAGAAGCATTGATAAGACCTATACACAAAAAAGGAGACCGGCTAAGATGCGAAAATTATAGACCCATTTCACTCCTAAACGCAACATATAAAATACTAGCCACAATAATCAACAGCAGACTAAAGGAGTATGCAGAAAAAATATTAGGAGAATATCAATGCGGTTTCCGACAAAATAGATCTGTGATAGACCAAATACATACTATACGGCAAATACAAGAAAAATGTGGAAAAAAGAACATACAACTCCATATGATCTTCCTGGATTTCAATCAAGCTTACGATAAAATAAACCGAGCCAGTTTACTACAAGCAATGAAAGAATTAAAATTTCCTGAAGAACTAATAAAACTTGTGGGAATGACCTTAGAACAAACAACAAGCCAAGTCAAAATAAAAAGCAACCTGACGGAAAAGTTCTCTACGACAATAGGATTAAGACAAGGTGATCCGATGTCCTCAGTATTATTTAATATTGTCCTAGAGAAAATCATAAGAAATTGCAAAGTCAAACAGAACAGCGATATATTTAATAATCCATATCAATTACTAGCATATGCAGACGACTTAACCATAATAACAAGAACACAAGAAGAGCTAAAAAATCTAGTAAAAAAAGTTAATACAGAGGCAGCAAAGTTTGGCTTAACAATTAATGAAAAGAAATCGAAGTACCTGATAAGTGGCTCAGCAAAAGAACAAACGGAAGTGTATTTAAAAGTGAAAAGTGAAGACAGAAGCAAAGAGGTCATAGTGGAAAGAACCAAAACAATGGTGTATCTAGGCGCTGAGATAACAAGTAACGGAGACCAAACAAATGAAATAGAGAGAAGAATAACAAGTGGCATGAGAAGTGCAGCAGCTCTAAATAAAGTGCTTATATCAAAGAATATCTCCCGCGCGGTAAAATTAAAAGTGTACAAAACCATCATAAGACCAACTGTCATCTACGGAAGTGAAACCTGGGTGTTACGGCAGAAAGACATTAGCAAGTTGTGTATTTTCGAACGGAAAATCCTCAGAAGAATTTACGGAGGTATAAGAGAAGGGGACCTCTGGAGACGCAGAACAAATGAGGAAGTATACGAGCAGTACAACGAGCCAAACATAATTAATATAATTAAACAGAACCGTCTTAGATGGGTAGGACACATTATAAGAATGAACCCAGACCGAATACCCAAAACCTTACTCAACAAAGAACCAGAAGGAAAAAACAAAAGAGGAAGACCAAAGAGACAGTGGCTGAACTGCGTGAAGGAGGATCTAAAAGAATTGAAAATAAAAGATTGGGAAAATCTTGCAAAAGACAGAAAGAAGTGGAAGACAATCTGTTTCAAAGCTCTGGGCCTTAAGGGCTTGCAATGCTGAAATATATATAATTGTTCATTTAGAAATGCAACCTTCTTATTAACATCATTTATTTGCATGAAATAATGTAATGGCAATTGTAACACCCGTATTCATAGTCGTTCGCCAGCGACTCGCTGGCGACTCGCCGGAGTTCCGCTGATAGTAAAAATATTTGCAAATTTAAAAGTCACAACTGATAACTAAGGTAAATATTTATAACTACGTATAAAAATAACGACCAAACGTTTAAAATAAAATGTCAATATTAGAATAGCAATATAATAAAATGAAAATAAATTTATGAATCATTCCCCAAATCAGCATTCATAAGTATACGTGTAATTGCATTATTCACTTTAGCGAATATATTGCCACCATATGTCCACACACACCTTACACCATATTTCTTACCAGCCTGTTTAAGCAGCTGGAGCCTTTTTTTAGTTAGGTCCTCTCTGATAACTATACTCGAATTTTTCAATTTCCTTTTATTATTGTAAACAGTGTTTTTTGTATTATGACTTACGAATTTTACTATAATAGGACGATTTTCGCCTATTTTACCAAGACGATGACTGCAGTCAATGTGTGCGGCCGTAATCTCTACGCCCAGTATATCGATTTGTTACTTATCTAAAATGATTGGAATTTTGTACCAATTCCAACGATACCAATAACTCAATTTCGATTTTTCTGTAGATACCGCCTTCTTGCTAATGACTGCAGTAAATGTCGCTATAATAAAGGAAACAAATTGTTATTTTTCCTGTAATTCATCTTTGATCGGCATACCTGAAAATCAGCACGTATGCAGGTTTATTACTGACATCGGGGTACAACGCCAACCCTTTTTACTGCAACGTTTCATGCTCTCAAAGAAAGTAGATGTCTTCCAAGCGTTAGCATTCAGGATGTTGCTGAGCAGCAGTTGTTGAATTATAGCTCATGGTTTTCGGTATTTCTTAGGTAATCTTCAATATGTCGCTATAATAAAGGAAACAAATGGTTTTTCCTCGTAAATTCTTTGTTGATCGGCATACCTGAAAATCAGCCCGTATGCAGGGTACAACGCCAAATCTGTGGTATATTTGCAGCGCAGTCAAAGCGATTAACAACAATTTGATAAAGTTTCGGTTAGCATTCAGGATGTTGCTGAGCAGCAGTTGTTGAATTATAGCTCATGGTTTTCGGTATTTCTTAGGTAATCTTCAATATGTCGCTATAATAAAGGAAACAAATGGTTTTTCCTCGTAAATTCTTTGTTGATCGGCATACCTGAAAATCAGCCCGTATGCAGGGTACAACGCCAAATCTGTGGTATATTTGCAGCGCAGTCAAAGCGATTAACAACAATTTGATAAAGTTTCGGTTAGCATTCAGGATGTTGCTGAGCAGCAGTTGTTGAATTATAGCTCATGGTTTTCGGTATTTCTTAGGTAATCTTCAATATGTCGCTATAATAAAGGAAACAAATGGTTTTTCCTCGTAAATTCTTTGTTGATCGGCATACCTGAATATCAGCCCGTATGCAGGGTACAACGCCAAATCTGTGGTATATTTGCAGCGCAGTCAAAGCGATTAACAACAATTTGATAAAGTTTCGTAGTCAAAATAATTTTTAGGTTATGTGTAAACATCAAAGTCAGAGACACATTTAATATGCTTAAAACTGCTTCGGCCGTTGGTTGCATTCAGTAACTCTCTTTATTATTAATCAAAATTCACTTGCCTTTGAAGCTGTGTCAACAGTTTTAAAAAACACAAAAAATATGCATAATAAACAATTGTTTTCTGTGATAATATCGCTATTAAAAGTTAAGGGAAGTTTGTTTACAAAAACCCGAAAATGGAAATGGTGGAACGCAACTATGGTACTTTTAGTTGTGTAAACACGGCTTTTAGTCTTCTGCATTATTATAAGAGATTAAGGACTTGTAATACTCCCACTTGCCATTTGTCTTGTTCTTTAAATATTGAGCTTTAGCTTTATCCCTAAGTTTCATCATTAATCTTACGTTATCAGTAATCCAAGGTGCTTTCTTTTTTGTAATTTTCATTGTTTTGACAGAAGCATGCTTATGAAAAAGGCAAAGTAATTGTTCATCATCAGAGGTCATGGTGACAACAGATTATGAAATGGAAGAAAAAACAACCGAAAACAGAATACAAAGAAGAGAAGAAATACTACCACCCACAAAAAATGAGATCGAAAAAGTAATAAATGCAATGAAAAACAATAAAAGCCCAGGCAGCGACTGTATACAAGCAGAGCTTATAAAATATGGAGGAGTAAAGCTAACAGAAAGAATTTCTAATTTAATCATTAACGTATGGAAAAGCAAAAACATGCCAGTTGAATGGAAAGAAGCATTGATAAGACCTATACACAAAAAAGGAGACCGGCTAAGATGCGAAAATTATAGACCCATTTCACTCCTAAACGCAACATATAAAATACTAGCCACAATAATCAACAGCAGACTAAAGGAGTATGCAGAAAAAATATTAGGAGAATATCAATGCGGTTTCCGACAAAATAGATCTGTGATAGACCAAATACATACTATACGGCAAATACAAGAAAAATGTGGAAAAAAGAACATACAACTCCATATGATCTTCCTGGATTTCAATCAAGCTTACGATAAAATAAACCGAGCCAGTTTACTACAAGCAATGAAAGAATTAAAATTTCCTGAAGAACTAATAAAACTTGTGGGAATGACCTTAGAACAAACAACAAGCCAAGTCAAAATAAAAAGCAACCTGACGGAAAAGTTCTCTACGACAATAGGATTAAGACAAGGTGATCCGATGTCCTCAGTATTATTTAATATTGTCCTAGAGAAAATCATAAGAAATTGCAAAGTCAAACAGAACAGCGATATATTTAATAATCCATATCAATTACTAGCATATGCAGACGACTTAACCATAATAACAAGAACACAAGAAGAGCTAAAAAATCTAGTAAAAAAAGTTAATACAGAGGCAGCAAAGTTTGGCTTAACAATTAATGAAAAGAAATCGAAGTACCTGATAAGTGGCTCAGCAAAAGAACAAACGGAAGTGTATTTAAAAGTGAAAAGTGAAGACAGAAGCAAAGAGGTCATAGTGGAAAGAACCAAAACAATGGTGTATCTAGGCGCTGAGATAACAAGTAACGGAGACCAAACAAATGAAATAGAGAGAAGAATAACAAGTGGCATGAGAAGTGCAGCAGCTCTAAATAAAGTGCTTATATCAAAGAATATCTCCCGCGCGGTAAAATTAAAAGTGTACAAAACCATCATAAGACCAACTGTCATCTACGGAAGTGAAACCTGGGTGTTACGGCAGAAAGACATTAGCAAGTTGTGTATTTTCGAACGGAAAATCCTCAGAAGAATTTACGGAGGTATAAGAGAAGGGGACCTCTGGAGACGCAGAACAAATGAGGAAGTATACGAGCAGTACAACGAGCCAAACATAATTAATATAATTAAACAGAACCGTCTTAGATGGGTAGGACACATTATAAGAATGAACCCAGACCGAATACCCAAAACCTTACTCAACAAAGAACCAGAAGGAAAAAACAAAAGAGGAAGACCAAAGAGACAGTGGCTGAACTGCGTGAAGGAGGATCTAAAAGAATTGAAAATAAAAGATTGGGAAAATCTTGCAAAAGACAGAAAGAAGTGGAAGACAATCTGTTTCAAAGCTCTGGGCCTTAAGGGCTTGCAATGCTGAAATATATATAATTGTTCATTTAGAAATGCAACCTTCTTATTAACATCATTTATTTGCATGAAATAATGTAATGGCAATTGTAACACCCGTATTCATAGTCGTTCGCCAGCGACTCGCTGGCGACTCGCCGGAGTTCCGCTGATAGTAAAAATATTTGCAAATTTAAAAGTCACAACTGATAACTAAGGTAAATATTTATAACTACGTATAAAAATAACGACCAAACGTTTAAAATAAAATGTCAATATTAGAATAGCAATATAATAAAATGAAAATAAATTTATGAATCATTCCCCAAATCAGCATTCATAAGTATACGTGTAATTGCATTATTCACTTTAGCGAATATATTGCCACCATATGTCCACACACACCTTACACCATATTTCTTACCAGCCTGTTTAAGCAGCTGGAGCCTTTTTTTAGTTAGGTCCTCTCTGATAACTATACTCGAATTTTTCAATTTCCTTTTATTATTGTAAACAGTGTTTTTTGTATTATGACTTACGAATTTTACTATAATAGGACGATTTTCGCCTATTTTACCAAGACGATGACTGCAGTCAATGTGTGCGGCCGTAATCTCTACGCCCAGTATATCGATTTGTTACTTATCTAAAATGATTGGAATTTTGTACCAATTCCAACGATACCAATAACTCAATTTCGATTTTTCTGTAGATACCGCCTTCTTGCTAATGACTGCAGTAAATGTCGCTATAATAAAGGAAACAAATTGTTATTTTTCCTGTAATTCATCTTTGATCGGCATACCTGAAAATCAGCACGTATGCAGGTTTATTACTGACATCGGGGTACAACGCCAACCCTTTTTACTGCAACGTTTCATGCTCTCAAAGAAAGTAGATGTCTTCCAAGCGTTAGCATTCAGGATGTTGCTGAGCAGCAGTTGTTGAATTATAGCTCATGGTTTTCGGTATTTCTTAGGTAATCTTCAATATGTCGCTATAATAAAGGAAACAAATGGTTTTTCCTCGTAAATTCTTTGTTGATCGGCATACCTGAAAATCAGCCCGTATGCAGGGTACAACGCCAAATCTGTGGTATATTTGCAGCGCAGTCAAAGCGATTAACAACAATTTGATAAAGTTTCGGTTAGCATTCAGGATGTTGCTGAGCAGCAGTTGTTGAATTATAGCTCATGGTTTTCGGTATTTCTTAGGTAATCTTCAATATGTCGCTATAATAAAGGAAACAAATGGTTTTTCCTCGTAAATTCTTTGTTGATCGGCATACCTGAAAATCAGCCCGTATGCAGGGTACAACGCCAAATCTGTGGTATATTTGCAGCGCAGTCAAAGCGATTAACAACAATTTGATAAAGTTTCGGTTAGCATTCAGGATGTTGCTGAGCAGCAGTTGTTGAATTATAGCTCATGGTTTTCGGTATTTCTTAGGTAATCTTCAATATGTCGCTATAATAAAGGAAACAAATGGTTTTTCCTCGTAAATTCTTTGTTGATCGGCATACCTGAATATCAGCCCGTATGCAGGGTACAACGCCAAATCTGTGGTATATTTGCAGCGCAGTCAAAGCGATTAACAACAATTTGATAAAGTTTCGTAGTCAAAATAATTTTTAGGTTATGTGTAAACATCAAAGTCAGAGACACATTTAATATGCTTAAAACTGCTTCGGCCGTTGGTTGCATTCAGTAACTCTCTTTATTATTAATCAAAATTCACTTGCCTTTGAAGCTGTGTCAACAGTTTTAAAAAACACAAAAAATATGCATAATAAACAATTGTTTTCTGTGATAATATCGCTATTAAAAGTTAAGGGAAGTTTGTTTACAAAAACCCGAAAATGGAAATGGTGGAACGCAACTATGGTACTTTTAGTTGTGTAAACACGGCTTTTAGTCTTCTGCATTATTATAAGAGATTAAGGACTTGTAATACTCCCACTTGCCATTTGTCTTGTTCTTTAAATATTGAGCTTTAGCTTTATCCCTAAGTTTCATCATTAATCTTACGTTATCAGTAATCCAAGGTGCTTTCTTTTTTGTAATTTTCATTGTTTTGACAGAAGCATGCTTATGAAAAAGGCAAAGTAATTGTTCATCATCAGAGGTCATGGTGACAACAGATTATGAAATGGAAGAAAAAACAACCGAAAACAGAATACAAAGAAGAGAAGAAATACTACCACCCACAAAAAATGAGATCGAAAAAGTAATAAATGCAATGAAAAACAATAAAAGCCCAGGCAGCGACTGTATACAAGCAGAGCTTATAAAATATGGAGGAGTAAAGCTAACAGAAAGAATTTCTAATTTAATCATTAACGTATGGAAAAGCAAAAACATGCCAGTTGAATGGAAAGAAGCATTGATAAGACCTATACACAAAAAAGGAGACCGGCTAAGATGCGAAAATTATAGACCCATTTCACTCCTAAACGCAACATATAAAATACTAGCCACAATAATCAACAGCAGACTAAAGGAGTATGCAGAAAAAATATTAGGAGAATATCAATGCGGTTTCCGACAAAATAGATCTGTGATAGACCAAATACATACTATACGGCAAATACAAGAAAAATGTGGAAAAAAGAACATACAACTCCATATGATCTTCCTGGATTTCAATCAAGCTTACGATAAAATAAACCGAGCCAGTTTACTACAAGCAATGAAAGAATTAAAATTTCCTGAAGAACTAATAAAACTTGTGGGAATGACCTTAGAACAAACAACAAGCCAAGTCAAAATAAAAAGCAACCTGACGGAAAAGTTCTCTACGACAATAGGATTAAGACAAGGTGATCCGATGTCCTCAGTATTATTTAATATTGTCCTAGAGAAAATCATAAGAAATTGCAAAGTCAAACAGAACAGCGATATATTTAATAATCCATATCAATTACTAGCATATGCAGACGACTTAACCATAATAACAAGAACACAAGAAGAGCTAAAAAATCTAGTAAAAAAAGTTAATACAGAGGCAGCAAAGTTTGGCTTAACAATTAATGAAAAGAAATCGAAGTACCTGATAAGTGGCTCAGCAAAAGAACAAACGGAAGTGTATTTAAAAGTGAAAAGTGAAGACAGAAGCAAAGAGGTCATAGTGGAAAGAACCAAAACAATGGTGTATCTAGGCGCTGAGATAACAAGTAACGGAGACCAAACAAATGAAATAGAGAGAAGAATAACAAGTGGCATGAGAAGTGCAGCAGCTCTAAATAAAGTGCTTATATCAAAGAATATCTCCCGCGCGGTAAAATTAAAAGTGTACAAAACCATCATAAGACCAACTGTCATCTACGGAAGTGAAACCTGGGTGTTACGGCAGAAAGACATTAGCAAGTTGTGTATTTTCGAACGGAAAATCCTCAGAAGAATTTACGGAGGTATAAGAGAAGGGGACCTCTGGAGACGCAGAACAAATGAGGAAGTATACGAGCAGTACAACGAGCCAAACATAATTAATATAATTAAACAGAACCGTCTTAGATGGGTAGGACACATTATAAGAATGAACCCAGACCGAATACCCAAAACCTTACTCAACAAAGAACCAGAAGGAAAAAACAAAAGAGGAAGACCAAAGAGACAGTGGCTGAACTGCGTGAAGGAGGATCTAAAAGAATTGAAAATAAAAGATTGGGAAAATCTTGCAAAAGACAGAAAGAAGTGGAAGACAATCTGTTTCAAAGCTCTGGGCCTTAAGGGCTTGCAATGCTGAAATATATATAATTGTTCATTTAGAAATGCAACCTTCTTATTAACATCATTTATTTGCATGAAATAATGTAATGGCAATTGTAACACCCGTATTCATAGTCGTTCGCCAGCGACTCGCTGGCGACTCGCCGGAGTTCCGCTGATAGTAAAAATATTTGCAAATTTAAAAGTCACAACTGATAACTAAGGTAAATATTTATAACTACGTATAAAAATAACGACCAAACGTTTAAAATAAAATGTCAATATTAGAATAGCAATATAATAAAATGAAAATAAATTTATGAATCATTCCCCAAATCAGCATTCATAAGTATACGTGTAATTGCATTATTCACTTTAGCGAATATATTGCCACCATATGTCCACACACACCTTACACCATATTTCTTACCAGCCTGTTTAAGCAGCTGGAGCCTTTTTTTAGTTAGGTCCTCTCTGATAACTATACTCGAATTTTTCAATTTCCTTTTATTATTGTAAACAGTGTTTTTTGTATTATGACTTACGAATTTTACTATAATAGGACGATTTTCGCCTATTTTACCAAGACGATGACTGCAGTCAATGTGTGCGGCCGTAATCTCTACGCCCAGTATATCGATTTGTTACTTATCTAAAATGATTGGAATTTTGTACCAATTCCAACGATACCAATAACTCAATTTCGATTTTTCTGTAGATACCGCCTTCTTGCTAATGACTGCAGTAAATGTCGCTATAATAAAGGAAACAAATTGTTATTTTTCCTGTAATTCATCTTTGATCGGCATACCTGAAAATCAGCACGTATGCAGGTTTATTACTGACATCGGGGTACAACGCCAACCCTTTTTACTGCAACGTTTCATGCTCTCAAAGAAAGTAGATGTCTTCCAAGCGTTAGCATTCAGGATGTTGCTGAGCAGCAGTTGTTGAATTATAGCTCATGGTTTTCGGTATTTCTTAGGTAATCTTCAATATGTCGCTATAATAAAGGAAACAAATGGTTTTTCCTCGTAAATTCTTTGTTGATCGGCATACCTGAAAATCAGCCCGTATGCAGGGTACAACGCCAAATCTGTGGTATATTTGCAGCGCAGTCAAAGCGATTAACAACAATTTGATAAAGTTTCGGTTAGCATTCAGGATGTTGCTGAGCAGCAGTTGTTGAATTATAGCTCATGGTTTTCGGTATTTCTTAGGTAATCTTCAATATGTCGCTATAATAAAGGAAACAAATGGTTTTTCCTCGTAAATTCTTTGTTGATCGGCATACCTGAAAATCAGCCCGTATGCAGGGTACAACGCCAAATCTGTGGTATATTTGCAGCGCAGTCAAAGCGATTAACAACAATTTGATAAAGTTTCGGTTAGCATTCAGGATGTTGCTGAGCAGCAGTTGTTGAATTATAGCTCATGGTTTTCGGTATTTCTTAGGTAATCTTCAATATGTCGCTATAATAAAGGAAACAAATGGTTTTTCCTCGTAAATTCTTTGTTGATCGGCATACCTGAATATCAGCCCGTATGCAGGGTACAACGCCAAATCTGTGGTATATTTGCAGCGCAGTCAAAGCGATTAACAACAATTTGATAAAGTTTCGTAGTCAAAATAATTTTTAGGTTATGTGTAAACATCAAAGTCAGAGACACATTTAATATGCTTAAAACTGCTTCGGCCGTTGGTTGCATTCAGTAACTCTCTTTATTATTAATCAAAATTCACTTGCCTTTGAAGCTGTGTCAACAGTTTTAAAAAACACAAAAAATATGCATAATAAACAATTGTTTTCTGTGATAATATCGCTATTAAAAGTTAAGGGAAGTTTGTTTACAAAAACCCGAAAATGGAAATGGTGGAACGCAACTATGGTACTTTTAGTTGTGTAAACACGGCTTTTAGTCTTCTGCATTATTATAAGAGATTCCAACCCCCTGAACAAGCGGGTTTTAGGAGAAAGTACAGTACGATAGACCACATACAGACCATAAGAGAATTAGTGCAGAAAGCCAATGAATACAATAAACATTTAATAATGACATTCACAGACTACGAAAAAGCATTCGATAGCATTGAGATATGGGCCGTTATGGATGCGTATAGAATTTACAGCAGGTACACTTGCTTTCAAAACTTTCGCGTACACCTATTTTTCGCTGCATTAAATCAGGGTTGTAATTAATCAACTCTGACATTTAAATTTTTGAAAAGTCAAAATGCCTCGACTGACAGAGCACATGCTGTCAATGTCATTTTTAACCTAATTTCAAAATTACCCGTTCACACAGCTAAAATGTTGCAAAATCGTTGTTACTTGATTTTGAATGTGTATGTGAAAGTTTTGAAAGCAAGTGTACATTCAACTAATAAAGGATCTGTATGACAAAGCAATGTTCACTATACAATTGCATGAAAAAATGAAACAAATAAACATAAACAGAGGAGTAAGGCAGGGCGATGTACTTTCACCTAAGTTATTCACAAGTGCTGTAGAAGACCTTTTTAAAACCTTAATGTGGGATAAAAAAGGTGTAAATATAAATGGCGAATATCTATCACACCTACGATATGCCGATGATATAGTGCTATTTGCAGAAAATCAGCAAGTTGGACTGCGTATGAACCTGGACAAAACTAAAGTGATGGCAAATTTTGATGTTACACCAAACATAAAAATAAAAGACAATGATATTGACGAGGTCCCAGAGTACATATACTTATTAGGGCAAGTAATAACAATAAGCAAAGAAGTTCAAGCAAATGAAGTTGCAAGAAGGGTCAAATTAGGCTGGGCGGCGTTCGGGAAGTTACAAAACGTCTTTAAATCAGAACTACCTCAGTGTCTTAAAACTAAAGTATATGAAGAATGTGTGCTACCAGTTATCACCTATGCTTCCGAAACGTGGTCCCTAACAAAGGGACTAATGAAGAAATTAGTAGTAAGTCAGAGAGCTATGGAAAGAGCTATGCTGAATATAACACTGCGTGACAGAATGACAAACCAGTGGATTAGAAACACTACAAGAGTCACTGACGTTGCCTCCAGAATCGCAATACTAAAATGGAGATGGGCGGGACACATTTTGCGATGCCGAGATGACAAATGGACTAGGAAGATAATGGACTGGAGACCACGCACAGGAAAACGAAGTTTTGGCAGACCCAAGACACGATGGTCCGGTGATATTTCCAGAACAGCAGGGAAAAACTCGAAAAGAAAAGCACAAGATAGACAAAAGTGGAAACAATTGGAAGAGACCTTCGTCCAGCAGTGGACCGATATAGGTTGAAAGGGGAGAGAGAGAGAGAGAGAGAGAGAGAGAGAGAGAGAGAGAGAGAGAGATTAATCGATATGCGCAGAATCTTATTTTGAAACACTTGGAGCCTTTTAATGTTAGTTTTGGAAGTTGTGCTCCAGACTGGGCAGGCATATGTTACTAATGGTCTGAGGATCGCTTTGTAGAGCAGGATGGTGCATTCTTTTCGCATTGGCTTATTGCGGTTGATGAGTGGATATATCTGCCTCAGCCTGTTGTATTCTTGATTGATTTTATTTATTTATTTATTTATTTATTTACATGATACAGGGCGACCCACAGAACGTACGGAAGACCGCAGTTCCAAAAACGGGTCACCACTAATACATAACAGAAAAAATTTAAAATTAAATGTAGCTGAGAACTAACAAAAAAATCAAAGAAGAAAAAAATTTAATATAATATAAGTACTAATATAAAGAAAAAAAAACTTAGTTGCGTAAGTTACTACGTATTGAATTAACGAAAGTGGATAGGTTAACATTAAACAATTCAATATTATAAAACCCAGAATTATAGGTTTTAGCCAACCTTCGCAAAGGAGCGTTATAACCGAGGTTGGTAACATACACCTTCTCACAGAAGAGTAATGGTTTCCTAAGCCTATAGTCCGAAACGTTGAGACCTAAATTACTTACTAAATATTCACAATTTATTAAGCTATTAACAATTTTAAAGAGGAGAAGTAAGTCACTGATCACTCTTCTATCCGACAGAGAAGACATGCCAAACATTTTTAGCTTGGATTCGTAATTTAATACATGCAGTTGTCGATTGAATTTATAGATTAGGTGATTAGTGAATTTCTTCTGCACACGTTCTATCTGATCTATATAAATATTATAGAAGGGATTCCAAACAGGGCTACAAAATTCAAGAGAACTCCTAACGAGACTGTAGTATAATATCTTGTACGACAAAATGGTTTTAAAAAATTTACCAATTCTACAAATAAAACCTAACATTTTTAGAGCTTTTGAAGTAATATGTAAAACATGAGCCTGGAAATTGAGTTTAGAATCAAAAATTACGCCTAGAGCTTTAATTTCAGAAACTGGATCAAGACGTGTGTTGCATAACTTATATTTTAGTGTTGATATGCTAGCGCCATGTAAGTCGAGTGTCTAAGTGAACTCTAAGGAATCGGCTTACCATTGATGTTGATATTGTTGTGGTATCTCATGCGTTTCAAAGCAAAAACTTTGGCTTTGCACTTAATGTGGTTTAATGTTATGCACCATTTAGTGAACCAGTTTCCCATGTTGTTAGATGCTATTTGTATGCTGTTTATGGCTAAGTGCAGGTCTGCGTGCTGTGTTATTATGGCTGTGTCTTCCGCAAAAAGCGCTACATTGCTGTGGATTGGGACTGGCATATGGCTGGTAAATATGTTGAAAAGGGTTGGATCTAATACGCTTCCTTGAGGAACCCCAGCCTGGATGCTTTTGGTGTCCGATATGGTATCGTTAATGCGAACAGCGAAAGTTCTGTTTTCCAGAAATGAAAAGATGGTTGCTGTCAGGTATTGGGGCAGAGGAATATGCAGTAGCTTGTATTTTAATCCCTCTAACCAAACTTTGTCTAACGCCTGTGTTATATCAAGGAAAACCGCCACCGTGTATTGCTTGTTTTCGTAGCCGCGTTCGATAGTTTCTACGATTCGTTGGAGTTGTTGTATGGTAGAGTGACCTTCTCTAAATCCAAATTGTATTGCTGGAATTATGCGGTGTTCATTCAGTGACAATTGTAGGCGTTCTAGTACGACTCCTTCGAATAATTTTGAAAGCGTCGAAAGAAGGCTTATGGGCGGCATGAGCTGCAATTTCCTTTGTGCTTCCCTTGTTCGTGAAACAACAGGATGTGAGCGAGCTTCCATTTGATGGGGAAGTGTCCCATCCTCAGACAGGCGTTGAATAGCGTCCAAGTGTTTGGCCAACAGATTGCCTTTTCCTCATCGGTGGTATATGTTGCATCCTGTGTTTCAAGGATTGGAATTGTTTTCTTTATTCAGGTTATATTTTTGGTGGCTTTCCATAGTTCAGTGCTGTTTGGTTTGATGTTTTCAAGGTACTTTCTGTATGTCAATATTCGATATTTGTCGATTTCTCTTCTGATTTTGTGAGTGAGGTTATTAAGTTGCTTTTTAAGTAGCGGTTCTTTCGTTCTCTGCCAAAGTCGACGGGTTCTGCTTTTTTGGTTTATTAGGATGTATGCTGGGGGGATGTTTAGCTTGATTGCTTTTCTATAGTTATAGAGTTTTGTCGATGCTTGAATTGAACTACTGATTTTCGTCGTTAATGCTTCTATGTGGATGTCGATGTCAGAGAGGTTTTCTAGTTTGATTGGGTTTAGAAGCTGTACGTCTAATTTTTGTTGGAATTGTTCCAAGTCAACGAAACCTTTTATCATTTTGGGTATTGATTGTCTGACTAGTGTAAAAGTGTAGTGGTAAAAGTAATGAGTACGGGGAGATGATACGAGTCAAGTTCAGGTATTACACTCTGCTGGATTGGCATGTGGAAATGTTTTTGTAATTATAATGTCAAGGATGTCAGGCAAATGATCGCTTCTATACGGATAGTACGTATATTCACTCGGAGCATATATCTGTAATTGATGTGTTGCAGCACGGCCTCCTGGATTAGTGCGAGACTGACGTCTCTACGCGGCCCGCCGCATTTTTAGTTCAAGGCGTTTTTTATAGTTTGTAGAGGCGCTACAGTACGTTGCGTTTTAGAGTCCCTGTATATAGTAAGATAAGAGTCGGGCAAAGGCGGTTCAATTTTTGATTGGCTACGATCCACTGCGCATGCGCAGTAATCTAAAATGGAAATTTGAAGGGTGGCTATGGCAATGACAATTAAATGACGTACGTAATATTGTTCGATTCGACGACAAGACAAGTTTTTAGAGGTTATATGTTTACTACACCACCAAAAAACCGCTCGTAAATTACTCAATCCGATCTATCTACTGCAAAATCAGCTGACCACCAATCGGTAAACGGTAGATACCTACCAGTGTAGTTTTCGTAAATGCAATAAGTTTACCATTTATTAAAAATGTCAAACTGACAAGTAATTAAATTCATCAAAGTGACACATACTAAGGAAAACAACTCCGGCCTTGAACGCATCATTTATTTTTGGAACACTAATGGCGGCTGACATTTGTGTTTGCCCGACTCTTATATAACTATATACAGGGACTCTATTGCGTTTGTGCCTTTGGTTGCATACGTCCACGGCCTCCTGGATTAATATTAATCTAGGAAGTCGTGCCTACGTTACAGATAATTTATCAAAAACCCAACAAATGGCGCCAAAGTACGTTGGCCTCAGAATCACAAAAATTATACAAATGTGGTGAGCCGCGTAGAGACGTCAGTCCAGTCGCGCAGTAATCCAGGAGGCCGTGTGTTGCAGCAATGTGGTATAGCTTGTTGCCGCTTGGGTTGTTGGCGCGGCAGCCCCAGTAGGTGCAGAGCCAGTACATATAGAGAGTACCGCCATTCTTTGATCCGTGAAAATGCCGCCATCGCCACCATTTTTGTTCCCATCAGCAATGACTGATTGAGTTATGTCTAAATTTTTACTTGAAATTGGCAAGACTGTAAATCTATGTCAAATTCGAGGTTATCAGGTTATGTTTTCCATCAGTTTGTGCCAAATAATAAACAAAACCTAACCTACTAACCTCGAATTTGACATAGACTTACAGTCTTGCCAATTTCAAGTAAAATTTCGGATTGCCAATAAATGTCACGTTGACGGAATTGTGTTACAAAACCTCAAAGTGACGCATATGACAAAGAAACAAACATGGCGGACGTGGCGGTACTCTCTATATCTACTGGCTCTGAGTAGGTGTACAGTGGCTATATAAGGACAGTGTGGTCAATTTTGGTCCTGTTTCTGATTGGTTGTTTTAAAATCCGCCATTAAGAGTCGTTTTACGAAATCACACATACTCACACAAAATTGCTTCTAAGTCCTTTATTATTGAAAGTAGCCCCAATATGAAGTGGAATGAAATAATCCTCATAAAATTCTTCAGTGTCCTGTGTAAGCGAATGCCGAATTTTCGTTTGTATAAGTAAATGTCAACGAGTTAAAGTAAAATGCTTTTTGCGAAAATTGCGCATTATTCCAAATCAAAAGCTATAATAAACTATATAAATGTCTTAATTCCAAAGATTATTGCATCAAATTAAAGAGAAATTATGGGCTACGTACCACTGAATATTATATTCCTCTACATTAACTGGAAGAATAAATACAACGGTTTGATTATGACTATTAAAAAAAATATTTTTTGTCGAGTTTTTGTATGTAATCTCTGTGTCGATCAACGCAAAATGTTGTCAATTTTCGTTTTCTATGTACAAAAACACAATAAAGAAGATAAAAAAGAACACCTTGACTTATATTCCAATATTAGGTTGCTCGTTAACGAGGATTTTTAATCGCTGGCAGCGATTCCTTACGTTTCGCATCGTCTCTTGCCGTTTAATTCTGTTTAAGTAATAATATTGACATTCTTGTAAAATTAATGCTACACTGCACATTTTTTGACCACCTCATAAGTATTGCACAAATTTTCGCGATCGTGGGTATACAGCGCTCTGCAAAACATCTCCGAATTTCACATATGTCCAGTCCGTATAAAATGACGTTTATGTCACAATTTAGCAGGGTGACGTTTGTCTTACAACTTAGCAGGCCTTGCACAAAACAATACCTAAGGGCGTGGCTGGTTGTTGTAGAGACGACTCTTAATGGCTGCCTTTTTTAAAATTGACCACACTATCCTTATATAGCCACTGTAAGTAGGTGCATTTACTATTCAGATCGCCTATTATTAGTGTTGGCGTCGTGGTGTTGAATAGGTTTTGTATGTCGGCGTCTTTAAGTGATTTGTTTGGTTGTTTATATGTTCTAGTGATTTTAATTGGATTGAGACTGGTATTACTGACATTGCCTGTAATTGTTTCAAGGTTTTGTATTAGAATGTCTATGGGAGTGCTATGCTGTAATCGTTGTTTTATCATAATTGCTACACCTCCCCATGCAGCTCCGGTTGTTCTGTCTTTGCGGTATGTTTCGTAACCAGGTATTTTAAACACTTCCCCTTCTGTTAGATGGGTTTCGGTTATACAGGCGATGTCGACACTATATCTTGCTAGGAATCACATAAATAGTGCTCTTTGGGATCTAATCCCGTTGGCATTCCAATTGAGGATTGTTAGTTTTTGAATGGGTTTAGGAGAGTTATCCATTGAGGATATTGCTTAGAATGTGAGTTAATATAAAGGATTTGATTTGGGGTATTAGAGGGTTTATTAGGTCTTTGATGAATTGTAATACTGAGTCAAGATGGGAAGGTTGGAGTGGTTGGGGGCTTTGATCCTTTGTTTGGTTGTCATGGTTTCGATTTGATAGCAAGGCTTGGCTGTAAGGGATGCTGTTTGGTGCATTTGAGTAGTTTGGCAGCTGGCGTGCCGACCTGGGACTCAATGTTGTCATGCGCGGTCTTTGAAGTGCCAAGAGGTGGGGACATCCTCTGTAATTCGCCAGATGGTTACCTCCACAGTTTACGACGCACTTTGGAGGGTCGCTGGAATTTTTTGTACAAGCTTTGGGCCGGTGATCTTGGCATTTGACGCACCTTATTTTAGCTGCGCAATAGTTTTTTGTATGGAAAAAACGTTGACACTTATGGCACTACGGGATACTACTTGCCTTTCTCCTTGCCTCAACCGTCACTATCGAGTGGAATATTGTTTTTATATTATACATTTCGTTTGCTGCTTCAGTTGCCGGTAATATGACTGCGCAGATTGGAATTGGGATTTTCTTGTCTTTACTTAATAGACGAGTTACACTTTTTATGGGGAGTTGTTTTGCTAAAAGTTCAGTTTTAAGTTCTTCCTCTGTTAGCGAGAGAGGTACGTTTTTAATGACCACCTACAAAGGTTTCTCGTTCGGGTCTTGAAAGGTGTGAAATTGTACTAAGTTGTTCATGTAATATTTCGTTAACTTGCGGTAGTCCTCATGTGACGTTAGGTTTACTTTCAAGTATTAACTGCTAAAAGCTGTTGTGACCTCTCTGTCTTCGGTTATTGTTTTAATGTCCGCGATAATTTATTGGTGGTTACTCGCGTTGTGTATGAAAATTGGTGGAACTTTAATTACCTTTGTGGCATTGTTATTGGGTCCTGTGGTTGTAGATGTCCGGTTAGCTGTGTCGGGTTGTTGAGTTGAGATGAGGTAGGAAGGATTGTTTTTAATTAAATTTACTGGATTCCAAGTGTAACGTTTAACTACTGCACTCACTGGTGGTGTTAACTGGTTGGATTTTCGTTTAACGGGGTCGGTCATAGACTATTTGAATATATTTAAATACTCAACCCCGAGGGGTGGAGTAGCTCGAGTTTTATATTACAATTAAAATTGTTCGTATGGTTTTCTTACTTAAACACGAAAAGTTTATGTTTAAATTGATATTAAACTACGCGATGAAAATGTGCCGTATGGTTAGCGGTTCGCTGAGATATCATGACCTCTCAGTCTGACTGTTCGCGGCGCACTCACAGGGTAAATTAAGTAACTAGAATTGAGCTAGTTGTATCAAAATAACTAAGCAGCATTTTAAGGGACACTGGTTTTTTACTTAATGCGTGATGAATTCGTAGTCACCTAAATCCATTGGTCCCTCTGTTTTATTAAAAACTTTTAATATAGGATTAGAAGTTTGTTATAAT
Source organism: Agriotes lineatus (assembly GCA_940337035.1). Classification (NCBI taxonomy): domain Eukaryota; kingdom Metazoa; phylum Arthropoda; class Insecta; order Coleoptera; family Elateridae; genus Agriotes; species Agriotes lineatus. The sequence continues at coordinate 115,416 of CALNHX010002573.1, read as the reverse complement.
AGAACAGTTGTAGCTAATAAATCAAGATATATTTAAAAATTTACCCTCATCAGACGGAAAAACAAGTTAGTATAAAACTAGATTATCAGTGGTAATATAATAAGTAGCATATTTATCATTGATCGTCTTTTTATGAATATTATTAGTTATAATCCCAAAGTTGAAAATACGAGTTCATAGGACGAGTTATACTTTCTTGCATTGGGATTATAAGGAAATGATATTCTCACCTAGATGATAATATCAGATTTATTGCTGTACTTGTGGAAAATTACCACAAATTTGTTTTGATGGTCCTATCAACAGCTAAGAAACATACCAAAAGGGGTAAGAAGAGAGTAGGTACATACTGCCTGTGTTGGAGTAAAGCTAACGAATTGCTATATGAAAACTATCTGGAAAGTGTCAGAACAGATATTGCCGATTACTTACTGCACAACCTCAATCTAGCGCGACGGAGCAATGGAATGAGACTACTTGAAATATGAATTTCAGGAATTCTAGTAGAAAAGTTTGGACTCTGCTAAATAAACTAGGTGTAATCTTTCATACTACAAGAGATACATTAAATATTGCGGCTTATCAAATCAAAAATCGAGGTGGAAAGGATAAGATCCACTTTACAGAAATTAAACGAGAGCATAGAGCCTTAAAACGCACCAGTACCAGACAACATCAGATATTTAACGACTTTTAAGTCAATGAAATAGAAACAGCTCTTCAAAACTTAAAAAAATGAAAAAAACCCTGGATCTGAATCCTGAATTTCTAACGCACTGTGGTACAAAAACGAAGCGCTGGCTGGCATGTCACTGAGATCTGTAGTATAGTGGTTAGCACGTCTACTTTCAGTCGGGAGGTCATTGGTTTGATTCCAGCGACCGTCTGCTCTGATTCAGGTTTTTAGATGACTTTCCTGAGTTAACAGAGTACCTTCTCTGAGGCAAATGCTGGGACAGTATTTCTCCACCTTTCCTCCATTCTCCAACCCTCATTTCTCTCACCCATTTTATAACTCCCGTTCTTGGCTGAAGAGGGACGCAAGGTCCCTATAGCAGCTAGCCCCCAGTTGGGGGAATTGAAATTACCTTGAACCTTTACCTTTTCTTTACTGGAAACATTTCCCACTAACATCTTGAGTGCGATATGGCTGCCAAGAGAATTTAAAGGAACAAAAATCATCGCAATTTCCATGTCAGGCAAATCTGATAGCTGCACGGAAAGCTATAGGCCGATTGACCTGTTGACCGCAACCTTTAAGCTGCTGGGACGTCTAATATAGAATAGAATAAGTCCAGCAATCCTAGAAGTCCTACTCATAGAGCAAACCGGTTTTCGACCCAATCGTAGATGCGAGGACCAAGTGCTTGCTTTAACAACGTACATTGAAAGAGGGTACGAGCAGCGACAGAAAACAGGAGACCCTTTGTAAGAACAGAAATTAAGTGCCAGGCACTGGCGATTATTTACCTTCATTAAATTATTATGCTCACTAGCTTTAGAGCTAATTAAAACATTTTTCATTTTTGAAATTGAATTGAAGATATAAAGTTACAAAAAAATATTTTAACGTCTTTAACATGCAGTGTGTTTCACTTAAGAGTGTAACATCCTACTATCTTCTTTAGTTTTTATCCGACATGAACATTTTTATTTTAAAGATAGAATGCATTATGTTCTTCTTATGGCCAAAACACCATTTGCTCATTGAAAATACAAAATTATCTGCGATACCAAAATACATTAAACAAATCAGCAAATATTAGGATTTTCTTTATCGGAAAATTTTACTAATAGAAGTTGTTCAGAATTGCCCAAAAAGCATAAGTGCAAAATCACACTGAAATTCCAAAAATACCATATTAATGGGTTAGAAAATAATCTTAAAATTATTTTTCGATGTTTAGTTCTAAATTGTGAAAAAATTGTTCCCAAAATTAAACTTAAATTCAAAATGAATTATTAATGTTTTATGTTGAATGGAAAACCCCCATAAAAATAAAATGGCAATATTTCTTTATTTTTATTTGGATTTAAGCTGTTTGGAAAATTCTGAACAACTTATGTTAGCAAAATTTTCCGATAAAAATGCCTAGTATAATTTTTTGACTTTTTAAATTTATTTTGTTGTCGCAAGTATGTGTTAATTCAGTGGGAGCGAACGGTTTTTTGAATAAAAGTACACCAGTAGGTGTTCTACTGTGACCGCCAAAAAGTCGGCATAATATGTGAAAAATTTTTATTTTTGATATTTCAGAAAAACTTTTTACGTCAATAATTTGTGCTTGTCTAAAAATCTATTTAGTCCCTATCATATACACCGAGTGATTTTTACTTATTTAGAAAATGGAGTTTTTCGAAATTGTCAAAACCCGAAGTGATATTTTGGGGAAATTAAGTAAGATTTTAATAATAATTTTTTTAGAGTATTTTACTTTTAGCTAGCTGAACAACCTCAAGACCAGAAAATACCTATTTTTTTAACTAGAGCTAAAAATTAATTTTACAATTTTTTAAATATTTATCAAAATTTCACATAGCAAGACTTAATTTTAAAATTCTAATTTTTTATGTAGAGATTTTAAAAATATATAATTGGAAAAAATAATATAAAATGTTAATTACTTCTTTAGATTTTTTATTATTTACCGAAATGTAGTATGTTTGTATAACTTTTACGTTTTTTATGCAAGGCGCTTTTTAGGAGAAATTCTAATTAATATCTTCTAATGGCTTCTACAAACTCTAATCTAGCTCTGGTAATGAATAACGGTTACAAAAATGCTGTAAATGTTCTTTTACAGTTGTCTAAATGAGGAAATTTTTTTTGAACATGTAAATTGGATAAAGGAAAATCTCCTCATTTATACAACTGTAAAAGAACATTTATAGGATTTTTGTAACAGAAATTCATTAACAGGACTAGATTAGAGTTTTTAGAAGCCATTTAAATAGATATTAATTAGAATTGAAAAATATTTCTCCTTAAAAGAGCATTTCATAAAAAAACCTAACAATTATGCAAAAATAGTACTTTTCGGTAAATAATAATAATAATGCGGATAGCGAGTAGACATTCTGTGCGATGCCAGCTTAGATAGGTCTACTTCAGGTACGCGATCCTGCCCACGCGAGCCGTGTTTTTCCTCACCTTCGTACACCGAGGAAAATCACGTCCTTACCTTATAAATCCTTTCCAACTCACACTAAATCCTACCACATCCGTATTCTCACCTAGGAAAGCAACGGGAAACTATTCAGGTTTAATCTGAATTCAATTCCCAAGAAAATCTCATAGATTGTCTCATGGTCTCATGAGTAAATACGATCACTGATAGGCCGTTACGGATTGAGAGTGAGGAACAAGCCGCGGCAAACACTATTGGAATTCTGTAGAGAGAACAACCTCACAATCACAAACAGTCTGTTCCGTCACCACCCAAGACGAAGATACACTGGGACATCTCCAAATGGACTACACAGAAACCAAATAGATTACATCATCATAAAAAACAGGTGGAAAACCAGTGTGATAAACGCAAGAACCCTTCCGGGTATGGACTGTGGCAGGGATTATAAACTGCTCATGATAGAAATGAAAATACACACCAAACCAAGGTAACAAGTGAAGAAGCTACCAAAATGAAACAACGATAATATAGAGCGCTTCAGACAAAAACTGGAAGAAAATATAGACGCACTGCCAGAAGAAACAAGTCAGTTAAACGAAGAACAAATGTGGCAAGACATCAAAGATGCCATGTTAACAACCAACAAACAAGTGCTACAGGAGTACCCAGAAGAGATCAAGAACAAACAATGGATGATCAATGAAAACTGGCAACTGGTGAATCGCAGGAAGGAAGACTACTCCAAATGGACATGAACAAAGAAGAAAAGAAGAAAGAACGAAAGAGACTCAACCGAGAAATACAAAGACTTATAAAAATGGGCACCTACGAAAAATGTGCAACGATATGGAAAAACTACATAACACAAATGACACAAGAGAAATGTTCCTCAAAATTAAAGAAATAACCAGAGAGTTTAAATCCATGGAATTAAAAATAAAGTACAGTCGTCACGGAAAGAGGGGATATAGTAGAAATATGGCGCCAATATTGTAACGAGTTGTATAAGAACGATAACAAATCACGCAACGATCCAACTTTCTTTCATCACACAAATAGAACAAGAACCTGGAATAATGAGAGAGGAAGTGCTTCAAGCCATCCAAAATCTCAAAAATACCAAAAGCACAGGAGCAGAAAGGAATTGATCTCCCACACAAAACATGGCAATCAGGGCAATGGCCAACGGACTGGACCACATCAACATTCATCCCCCTCCATAAGAAAGGGTCAAGCCAAGAATGCAACAATTATAGAACCATTGCATTAATCTCCCGTTCTAGCAAAGTTCTACTGTGGATCATATTATAACGTCTCAGACACTTCCTAGAATGGCAAATCTCTCAGGAACAAGCTGGTTTCGTAAAGAATAAAGGAACGGGGGAGCAAATTATGAACATAAGACAAATCATAGAAAAACCAAGAGAATTTGTAAAACCCACCCACATTTGTTTCCTCGACTACAGCAATGCTTTCGATTGTGTAAACTGGAACCAGCTATGGATTTCTCTATTAGATATGGGAACTTCTCAACATCTGATTATCTTACTGAAGCAACTCTACGAGAATAGCAAGGCAATTATCAGGATAGAGAGAAGAGACTCTGAATCCTTTAGTGTACATTGAGGTGTCGGTCAAGGCTGTGTAATTTCGCCTTTGTTGTTTAACGTATATGGCAAGTTCATATTGAGAAGAATTTTGGAAGATTGGGAAGGAGGAATAGTAATACGAGGAAAAAATCAACAACTTGCTCTCCGCAGACGCAGGAAACGAACAAGAAATGAGTGAACTCACCGAGAGGGTGGAAGAAGAAAGCCTAAGATGTAGATTGAAACTAAACCGTCAAAAAACTAAACTGATGAAAATTGATCGAGAAAATAACATAGAACATATACCAAACATACAAGATATAGAGAACGTGAATGAAATAGTATACCTTGGCTCACAAATAAATAAAGATGGAAATACGTCCACCGAAATCAGAAGACGGATAGCACTAGGCAAAAGCGCGATGTCAAAGCTCAACAAAATCTGGAAAGACAAACAAGTAACAAATAATATGAAAATAAGATTTGTCAATGCGTTAGTATTTCATGTTGCATTATATGGGGCCGAGACTTGGACAGCAGACAGATTGGACCCTTTTGAGATGTGGCGCTGGAAACGACTTTTAAGAATACCATGGATGACTCACAGCACTAACGTCTCCATTCTTGAAGAACTACATATAAAACAGCGACTATCAACTGTCGTCAGGCGAAGAATTCTGAAATACTTTGGACACATAATACGAAGAAGAGACGACAACCTGGAAAAACTTTTAATTCTAGGCAAAGTAAAGAAAGCCCGCCCCAGAGGACGCTCTCCGAAATGATGGATGGACCAGGTCAAAGAAATAACGGGAACTTCCTTTCAAATAAATGTAAGGACAGCTACAGAAAGGGATAACTGGAGAGACATCGCCCATTCAGCGGCTTCACAAGACAACTTGAGATCACGACATTTCATTAACATTTTACATTATTTTTTCCAATTATAAATCTTTAAAGTCTTCACATACAAAAATTTGGATTTAATATTGTCTTGATATGTGACATTTTTAAAAATATTTAAACACACTTTAAAAAAATCTCATTGAAATTTTTCTTAGTTTCCGAAAACCAGCACTTTTCGGATTTTGACAATTTCGAATAACTCAATTTTCTAAAGAAGTAAAAATCACTTGGTATATATGATATGGGCTAAATAGGTTTTTAGACAAGCACAAATTATTGACGTAAAAATTTTTTTTTAAATCAAAAATACAAAATTTTCCCATATTATGCCGACTTTTTGGCGGTCACTGTATATTTGAAACAAAATTCAAATAGTATAAAAAATAAAAAAGATATAAGGGTGTTACACTTCTGAGTGAAATACACTGTAAAAATCAAGAGCGTTCAAAATTAATTATGTACAGAATAGGTAAAAATATCTGCTAATAATATTGGAATAGCAAAAGGAAACACTCAGTAATGCGAATAACATTAATTCTCAACGAAGAAGAAAGCATCGCAATCGATGGAATTGAAATCTGCTAGTTAGACGCTTTAACCGCTTGCTTATGAACACGCACTTATCCATGCATGCTTATAGCTGCGGTGTATACGTATGAGTAGGATGTGTGACACTACTACTGATGGCGGACGAAGTGCCCCCGATCGTTGCCGATTAAAAGGTGTACTGTAGTTTACTGTACCTAACACAGAGCTTTTCTTTGAAGGAAAATATAAATTGTGGAATTGTATAGTGCCTTGCAACACTAATTTTTTGTACAAAAATTAAACTTCTCAAACAAATATGCAAACGTTCTGTAAATGGTGCACAATTTATAGTTATATTTTCTACATATTGATGTAGGACGTAGTTGACTGCAAATATGTGAAAAATCCTGGGCAAGAATAATAATTAATGTAAAGTAAACTATTCCGAAAAATTTGGGAATTTGCACAGTGGCTTATATTAGGCTAAACAATTTCAAATGCAACCCCATGTTATAAACACCCTGCTATTTGTATAGCTAGGGGAGATGCGCAAAATTGTGGACAGGGGGTAATACTAAACTTGGTTTATAAAAGATTCAAATTTACCGCGCCAGCGCGGCGGCGAAACCCGGTACTAAAATAAGCTCTTCAGAGTTTGCTCTACCTGTGTTATGTTTGTTGATACCGGTAAGAATACTTTTTACCCTTTTACGATAAAGGAAGTATTGGATTTACCTCAAAAATTCGAAATTGAGTTTTCAACAGATCTTCACGTTTTAGAGTCACCTGATCTCAAAAAAAATGTTTTTGTTCATTGGTCTGTTTGTGTGTCTGTCTGTCTGTGTGTGAATAAAATATCTCAAAACTCAAAAACGAAAAGAGGTATGGCGTTGAAACTTCATATATAAGTTTTGTGTACTATGTAAATGCGACAGCAAGCTTTGAAGAAAATTGCGTAACCGGAAGCAGGTGTTTACTCTGATGATTTTTCAGTTTTTTTCGATTTTTTCAAACACGGCTCTAACAATTTTTTTCAAACTTTACATTTTTACTAAATTTTTAATGTGTATTGATGTGAGATAGGTGATTTTCCAGATGAATACTTCTAAAATGGGTTTCTTTTGTTTCTTTTTCTATTTTTGTTATTCTCATATTTTAAATAGAACACCCGGTATATTATTACATTTTTGAATACAGCTTAAAATTTAAAGAAAATTTGTCTCTTCAACTAACTCTCTATTTTGTACCGTTTTTGTAGCATTTATAATTTTTGAAAATTTTTGACAAATGCTTAAAAATTAAAAATTAAATTTTTGGCTAATTATAAGATCACTGTAAAACGAAGTTGTGTGAGTGTATCACACCAGATTTTTATGCTGCTAAACACCAGTTTAAAATGTTACTGTTTTTTAAACTTGAGGTCTAAGTTGGCGCTTTTCTTCATAAAAATGCATATAACAAGATAGGTCTTAGAGACGATTTGAAAATTTTGCACAGATCGCTTTGGGTAAAATTCGCTTAAGTCCTGTTCACAATAAGTCATGTCCACTATTACTATAAACAGTTAAAAATGTGTATACAATAGTGGACACACCTCAGAACAGTTCTGACACCCTGGATTAATTTCAGGAATGCTTAGAAAATACGAGTATAAGACCAAAAGGGTTAATTACGAAGTTAATATTTTAAGGCTAGACTTGCAAGAAGTACGACGGGGCTGTCCTCTTCGAGGTGTGTCTGAAAGATACAACATTCGCAAGTCCACTCTAGGAAAATACAGACATGTGGAAAATATACAATCTTTAGCGATAGGAGCTGGTCGAAAAGCAATTTTGTCTATAGAAGAAGAAAGCTTTCTAGCGAAATACCTGCAGGAGTCGGGAAAATATGGTTTTGGGCTGGCTAAAAACGAACTACTAACTTTCGTACGAGACTATTGTAGGGATAATAATATTGATGTGAAAACCGATTCTGGACCTGGAAGAGATTAGTATGAAGGATTTATGGGGAGACATGGCGAGTACCCATCAGAAGAGATTGGTACAACAAGGTTGATAATGTTTAAAAAAAGAAGAGATTGGTGCAGCAAATGTAAATCTAGTATATAACTGCGATGAGACAGCATTTTCACATGATCCAAAAACTGTTAAGCTGATTGCTCCGAAAGGTCAAAAGCGTGTGTCCAAAAATGTAGCTGGTTCTGGACAGAAAGATACTACCGTTTAGCTTGTGTGAATGCTGCTGGGGAGAAGTTGCCTCTCTTTATTGTTTTTAAAGGATCCTCTATGTGGCAGAATTAGATATGCAAGGACGATTACCCAGCGACAACATATACTGCTCAAGAAAGGGGTAGATGGAACGATAAATTTTCTTCAAATGGTTCAGGGACGTTTCTTAATATTTGTGCAAACATTACAGGAAAGGAATGGTCGTAAAGTGGTTTTATTGTATGATGGAGCTCATGTACAAACGAGTTACGCTTTGTCCAAAATAGCGGTCGACAATTAAATTTCCACCTAATGTTACGCATCACATTCAGCCCCTTGACAAGTGCGTTTTCAAGACTATAAAAGTTTCTTGAAACAACAATATGCTGCAGTTTAATAGAGACTTTCCAGGTAGATTCTTACTTAATGAATCTTTCTCGACATTTTTTAAAGTTGTATGGGAGACTTCTTTCAAGTCAGAATATTTAATTTCGGGCTTCTGATCAACAGGAATTTTTCCGGTAGACTTTTCTAGATTTCTTCAAGAGGCCTATGATGTAAAAGAATTAGAACGATTCAATCGAGGCCACGAAGAAGACAATCATACGTTAAATTCAGAGGTAAGAGCAGGACCTAGTAATGAGACAAAAAATAGAATGGAGACATTTATTCGGCAGAAACTATCTGAGAATGCCACCAAAACAGCTGAAGCAGCAGCTCCTAGGCAGAAACTCTCCAAAGGAATTGGAGATATACTGACCTCAAACAGTCCATTGGGACAAGAAAACTAAACCGGCACAAAGTGCAGAAGCGAAAGTATCCATCAAGTTCATCTTCAGAATCAGATCAAGAAGAAGCATGTTTTGAAGATCATATGGTCATATAATCCAGAAATAACAATAAGGACCTAGATATTCGTAGTTCAGAGATGTCATTGGATGTGCCAATAGGAAGCTTTATAATAACTGAATTTATTTACAATTTAAACACAAAAGGAGAGAAAAAGAAAAGATTTGCTGGGAAAGTTTTAGCTATAGATAATGTCTTATCAGGTATCTTGTACGCGGATCTATAAGGAAACACAAAATGTTATTGTATTTCCTCCGCAAACCATAAACAAATTGTTGGTGTTCTGTCAAATCCAAATACTGATAGAGGCCGACACACTTTTGACCAGCTTTGTGAATAAACATTTTTGTCAGCAACTGATAGGATACGAAGTTTCTATTTTGTGTTATGCTGTAATAGCATATTTTTGAGTTTTTTTGTCCAGTTTATAAAAACGTATGTATGACTTTTTTTCTAATGAAATAACATGTTTTTTCAACAATGCATTTGAATTTAGAGGCGAATTTGGTCTGATCCAAAATTTATTCTCTCATACCTTCGTTAAATGAAATTATTTTCAGACGAAACCAGAAGCATTTCAATTATGGCGGATTGCTTTATGTCTACTAATATCCTCACTTTGAATTGCCATTTAGTACGAAATTTATAGGCCGCATCTACAATTATCTCCTGGGGGTAATACTGGACAGAGAAAAACAAATAATATGTATTTTTTTAAATTATATTTAAAAAATGTATACTTCAGAGTGTAAACAGTATCGCCAATAATATATTGGCACTGGAAGCAAAAGCAAAAATAACTTCTTTTGTCCACAATTACCCATTTGTTCATTATTACCCGTCTCTCCCCTATATAACTTTTTAAACATTTTAACCTAAAAATGTTAACATTCAACAAGCAGAAAAGCATAAAATTTAACGTTTTAAGTTGGAACTTTTAGTGTCTTCATTCATAAAAATTGAAATATACTATTCTTTATTTGTGTATAGCATCCTATGCTTAAAAAGGGTAGACTTTTTCTCGAATCTTAAAGCGGCTACTCACCATATTTACCTTTTAGCGTTTGAAAATCATATTATCTACAATTTTTTGAGCTTCATTTGCTAAAAGTTGTGGGGTATGAACTTGGTATGTACTTACAAGTTCTGTGATGCTCACAGCTTCCGGAATCTGCAGTTGACACTTGTCATGAAAATCGAGCACTTCTTTTATCTTCTTTTTGGTAATATGCTTATCTGGAAGTCGATTGATTCAGTTTGAGATATTTCGATATGCAAAGGTGAATAGGTAGGTACCCAATAAACATGATGCTTCTAACACTATAATCACGTTAAACACTCCAATTACAAAGTACGACAATTGTTTCATGATAACTGCCCGATTTCATTTGCTGCTGTGAAACAGAGTAGATCTATTGGTTTGATATATATTCGAAAATGTTTATTAATGGTTATTGATTAAGTATAATTGCTAACAGCAACAGATAATTAAGTTATTCCATGTTTAAGTACTTCCTGATCTTTATTGTTGTATGCAGCTTCACAAGAAAATGTTATGTTGTTTTTTATTTGCATGCTAATAAAAAGGCCATTCCATGGCAACCGTGAGTAATAAAAAGGAATACGTGAAGTGTGCGCATTGTAGTAAATATGCAAAACATTTAGTTTTAATATTTTATTACTTATTTATAAATGTCCATCCTAGCTTATTATCATATTTTTAAATAATATAATTGAAACGGCTGCTTGCCTATAAAAATGAATTTTATATATGAAATAATGGTTCTAAAGTGGGCTTTAAAAGTAGAATAAATTTATATGATGTCCATAAATGACACCATAAAAAGTTATTTTTAGAGATCCGATAGCAGAGGAAGAGTTTTAATGTAATGTGAATTAAAAATTGCGATAACTTTGACATACAACTTTAACCTTCTTAGCAGTAAAATAATTGCTATTTTGGAAAATAGTCATTTGAAATCAAAATGATAAACGAAATAACAAATTGAACTACCAGCTAGTGGAATACTAAAAACTTCTGCAGGCATCACTGTAGTGGGATAAAATGAGTATCCTTATATTTGTTCGACGACAGCTTTGAAAGGTTTTTCAAACTGTCATTTGACGACAGAAAGTCGACCACTGTTTGTGCTCTGACAACTGCCAAGTTTTTTGACAAATGACAAACTGAAAAACTAAATTTCTTGCAGAATGCGAAACCGTCGTAGGAAAAATAGAATGTAACATTCGTATGGAAATTGCCGTTGCGAAATTCGTATAACTGGAACACTCGATGTCGCTAGAGCTCTAACTTCTATACTCATTTTGCAATAAAGCTATTTCCGCGCTGGTATTGCAATATACTATTATCTACGACCGTGTATAAAATTGCTTTTTAGTTGGCAGCGTTGAGTTTGCAAAACGACTGTTCGATAACATGTTTTCATTAGTTTACGTCGTCAATAGTAACGTCTTTAGATTTCATTAGGCACGTTATCAGTAGCAACGTGTTTTAAAATTTTTAAAACACGCAAAATTACGACCGGTTGCTGGTAATCCTAATTTATATATATTTTTTTTATATTTACCGTGTTTTCTAGATTCTATCGTAGATCAAATATTGTACGATACTCATGCGTAATAGTTATTTAACTAACAAGTTCGGGAAGTTAATTTTCCCGAATGAGCACTTTGTTTGCAGCACGACCGAAGGGAGTGCTGCATGTAGTGCGAATTCGGGAAAATTCTTCCCGAAAGAGGTAGGTACAATGTTTTTTGTAACGAATAACTCAAAATATTTAAAAAGTTAAAAAAATATTATTTAGTGTTTTACAACTTTACTGAGTTGGCAGCACAAATTACTAAATTTTTATACGTATCCTAGCACCTGTTAGCTTTTGTTGACGTTTACAGCGCCCCTGGAACACACAATTGCCATAGTTTTTGTGGGAAAGTAAAAAACACCCCGGTGCGGGAAAAGTCATTTTCGGCGCATCGGGAATGACCGGGAAATATGAATTTTGAAATCATGAGTGCAAAAAGCATCTTTAGTCACTCGCGGAGCTTAAAACGCTCGCTCACTCGCGTTTTAACTCTACTCCACTCGTGCCTAAAGAATAGTTGTATCGTAAATTACTATTTCCTACGACAACTTTGAAAAGTAGGCTTTTTGAGCTGTCATTTGACGACAGAAAGTTGACGTTTCTTGATAAATAAGCAGGTACGTAAAAAGAATAATGTCGATTCGCTTAAAGAACATTGGATACGGATGCATGGCGTACCATTATTAATAGTTAATTATGTATTAAGGGCGTAAAACGATGGTTCACAGAAGTTCATTTTTTTATTTCTTATTTTTATGTTACTTACCACAAATGTAAATACACCGATTTGAATTTTGGCACACATGCTTTCTATTATGTACTTCACTAATGGAAAAATTGTCGTGAACCAGACTTGACTGTAGGAGGCAACTTTACCGATCTTTGAAAACCCTTTTAACTCTAACTTTGTTCTCTGTAATACTTTTTTTTAAATTTTAGGTTATTATCTGAAAGGGTATTAAAAAACTTAAAAATAAAGTACTCTTTGTTCATAAACGTAGCTGGTTACATAGCCAAATGCTTCAAGGACTGGTCAATCAGTAAAGCAACGTGCGCGACGGTCGGAACTCGAACGGAACACCTATAGTGGTAGTAAAATTGCAGCTAGTCCTGCCTCGGAGAGCATGTTAAGCCGTCGGTCCCGGTTGTCTTTCAATGACATTCGTTACGGTATGTCAGAGGTGCTCGTTCAACCTGAAAACTCTGACATAAGGTTTCATACCACAGGCCATATGATAAAAATAACGTAGAAATACCTTTTACCTATCAAACGCTTTTTTTGACATTACGACGTCTAATTATCAAGTAGCCATGATTACAAAAACAGTGGGTAGGGATTGTATCTAGTAAACAACAATAATAAATCAAATAATGATATTGATGACGTATTTTTTTTCTTTTGTGTTTACGATAATGCTGCTACGTAACTATGTCCAATCTCCAATTGTGAAATGTCCATTGGCTTGCTGCATTTTCGTAAGCAAAAAAGATTTTTTTTATGTTACCAAGTCATTAATGTATCTATCCATTAGTGCAGTACATAATAGTAAGCATGTGTACCAAATTCAAATCTATATATTTATATTTGTCGAAATTAACAAAAAAATGCAAAATTTAACTTCAAATTGAGGTTTCAAAGTGTGGTTTTTATAAAATTGGAATTGATATAAACTAAAACAACTGTCTATTTAGATTTAATATAACTGTTTAGAAAGTAAATAAGAAATCAATCTATATTTTAAATTGAAAGTTATTCAAGATCTTGACAGTCTTAGGGCCGGTTGCAGAAAGCAATGTTAAGTCTGGTGTTAGCTAACATCGCGTCAAACTGAACAAAATCGCATCAAATTTTGTTTACTAATGTATTAGTTACCATAAAGATTTTAGATTTGATTCGTTTTTGTTCACTTTGACGTCGCGTTAGCTAACGCCAGACTTAACGTTGCTTTCTGCAACCGGCCCTTAGGCTTTTATAATTAGAAATTAACTATTTCAGCAACCGTCAAAATAAGGAGACATTCGCGCATTGCTATCACTACGCGAAGTTTGCCATTTTTTAACGCGGTAAGAAATGGGATAGTTATTTACGTTGCTATTGACGACGTGAAAAAAGGCATTTTGCGCACTAGAGCGTCAAAAAATTTCGTGCAATACGGCGAGAAACCATATTGATATTCTTCTTTGACGGTTGTAGAAAAAATATGGTTTGTATTACGAGACCGAAATGTTTGCGTTCGAATGCCTTTCTTGACTCGGCTATCACCTCGTCAAAAGAAGTAACATTCTCACGCTCTAAAATCAATAATAAAATAGTAATTTTTGTATTAAGTGCCCGAAGTGAGTGTTTTTGTGCCTTTTTTGACTAGGCGCCAGCCGAGTCCAAAAAGTAATTCGAATGCACAAAAACACTTCGCGCACGTAATACAAACAATATTTTTTCGGGGATTTTTTTTACAACCGTTAAACAAGAATATCAATATTATTTCGCGGCGTAGTGCGCGAAATGCATTTTTTCACGTCGTCAATGGTAACGTAAATAAATATCCCATTTTTTAACACATTAAAAAAAGGCAAACTTCGCGCGTTGATAGCGATGCGTAAATGTCCTCTTTTTTTGACGGTTGTAGAAAAATTCATATATATATTTTTGGATATAGTTAAAGAATAATAAAATTTAATAACTGATATATTAAATTTGAAATACTTTGATCCAAGACATTAAATTTCTACTCAGAACCACAGACCTAAGAGATAGAGTAACAAGGTCAACATATCACCAAGACACACACCTCACACAATGGTTGCTGCGCAAGCACAAAAGGCGTGCCTAAACTTTGTATCCCGAATACGGGGCAAGTTAAGCATTGTATCGCCAGATGCAAGCGCATAAAGCACCAGCCTCTACACCCCAAGGTAAAATGGGGTTATCGATAATACATACATATACTAAATTTGAATTTTGAAGCTTAGTTATATGTAATTATAAATAAATGTGATTATAAATTAACTAGTCATACTTTGAAACGTTATTAATAAATATTTTTGAGGGACTTAAATTACATACACATTTTCAGTGAATAATATTATACTAGTTATACTGTCTACAAATAGAGAAGATCATATAAGGAAGAAATGTTAATGTAAACATACCCATCTGTCTGAAAATATGGTTTGTCATTGCTTTGAACTGTAACCAATCGTGGTTTGAATTTAATATTTAATATTGATGTATGGTAAATGTCAAAGTAAAAATTGTAATAAATGTCATAATTCATTTTCTTATATGGGTATTTCGCCACTCTGCAAATTAAAATATTAAATAACGAAAATATTAACAACGAACGTTTCGAGGGACAATCTGCCCTCGTTATCAACGAATAACAATTAAAACTAACAAGAACTTATCTTTTTTTCACTGGAAGAAAAAACGACCAACCTCCAATGAATTTTCTGACATTGACGTTTGTTGATATCTGTACCTACTTGATCTCATCTTTAAGAATCGATAGCCAACTATTGTCTAAAAATATTGAGAAAGACGACACGCATTTTTCTTCGTTAAGTAAAATGTATGCCGTTTCCTTAATTTTTCGCCTTGTTGACATCGATTCTTTAGACAAGATCTTTGTGTTGTCCCATTGTATTTTATGGTTTTCATCCCAAGCATGTTCTGCCAGCTTAGACTTATTGAATTGATACGTTTTCAACATATTTTTATGTTCTTTAACTCTTACTGCTAAAGGCCTGGATGTTTCACCGATATAATATTTCCCGCATTCACAGGGAATACTATATATACAATTCCTTGAATGCTGTTCTTCGTTGAACGGTTTAGTTTTTGTAAGAACTGACCGTAAAGTATTCATCGTTTTGAATACCGTCCTAACATTGAATCTATTTCCAATTCGTCTAATTTTGTCAGATATGCCTGGAATATATGGTATAGTAAGAGTATTATATTTTTGAGTGTCATTCCTTTGTATGTGTGTGGCATTGCTTCGTGTATTGAAAATGTTCCGAACAAGAGTCTCTGGATAGCCATTATCTTGTAAAACATTAATAATAAATTCTTTCTCTTTTTGAAAATTGTATCATTAGAGCAAACAACTTTGGCTCTGTCGTAAAGACTTTTTACAACGCCTGTCTTTATGTTTTTGTGATGGTTAGAATTAAAATGTAAGTACCTATTAGTATAGATGAGGTGGACAAATTTCTTGAACATATTAACAGTAAAGAAACCTCCATCAAATTCACATTAGAAACAGAGCAAAACAATCAGTAACCCTTTCTTGATACACTAATCACACGCACAATAAATACTTTTGAAACATCAGTATACCGTAAGAAAACCAATACTAATAGGTACTTACATTTTAATTCTAACCATCACAAAAACATAAAGACAGGCGTTGTAAAAAGTCTTTACGACAGAGCCAAAGTTGTTTGCTCTAATGATACAATTTTCAAAAAAGAGAAAGAATTTATTATTAATGTTTTACAAGATAATGGCTATCCAGAGACTCTTGTTCGGAACATTTTCAATACACGAAGCAATGCCACACACATACAAAGGAATGACACTCAAAAATATAATACTCTTACTATACCATATATTCCAGGCATATCTGACAAAATTAGACGAATTGGAAATAGATTCAATGTTAGGACGGTATTCAAAACGATGAATACTTTACGGTCAGTTCTTACAAAAACTAAACCGTTCAACGAAGAACAGCATTCAAGGAATTGTATATATAGTATTCCCTGTGAATGCGGGAAATATTATATCGGTGAAACATCCAGGCCTTTAGCAGTAAGAGTTAAAGAACATAAAAATATGTTGAAAACGTATCAATTCAATAAGTCTAAGCTGGCAGAACATGCTTGGGATGAAAACCATAAAATACAATGGGACAACACAAAGATCTTGTCTAAAGTCAACAAGGCGAAAAAATTAAGGAAACGGCATACATTTTACTTAACGAAGAAAAATGCGTGTCGTCTTTCTCAATATTTTAGACAATAGTGGCTATCGATTCTTAAAGATGAGATCAAGTAGGTACAGATATCATCAAACGTCAATGTCAGAAAATTCATTGGAGGTTGGTCGTTTTTTCTTCCAGTGAAAAAAAGATAAGTTCTTGTTAGTTTTAATTGTTATTCGTTGATAACGAGGGCAGATTGTCCCTCGAAACGTTCGTTGTTAATATTTTCGTTATTTAATATTTTAATTTGCAGAGTGGCGAAATACCCATATAAGAAAATGAATTATGAATTCACGCCACAAAGAAGTTTCAGAGATTATCGTAATAAATGTCACTTATATACCTTCAATGTGATTTATGAAGCATTAACTAAGTTTATTTTATAACAAAGGTAAGTCAATTTACTCTATTGATATAACGTCAATATAATTTCCACGAACAAAATAGGGTATATTGCGAAATAACGAAAGCAACGTTGTACTTGATTAAGTAAAAAGGTGGTATTGCAAAGGACTCCATTAAGAGGAAAACGGGGGCATTGCAGGTTGCACAAAAATGTTACCATTATTAACTTTTGGACCCGAAATTTTTCTAAAAATTTAATTTTGCGATTTTTCAAAAACTAATTTTTTTACAAAAAAACATTTCAGAAAAAAGTTGTATATAATTGCATATTATATGATCTTCTTTTATGCAATTATTCTTTATCAATTATAACATTCTCTAGGAACGGGAAAACTTAAGAGTAAAGTATCACTTCCGGTTACCCGATTTTAACCAAAAATCATTGGAATTTCCAAATTTACATTAAAAATCAAGACACAAATTTTCAAGTCGATTTATTGAACTATCTGGGTTGTAGAGATGGCACAGACAGACTTGCAGACTGACACACAGACATCACCACGAAAACCACTTTTTCTGAAACAGAATACCCGAAAATAGATATTTTCACAAAAACCGCTATATTTTATTTCAAAAGTACATTTTTTCTAAATAGATTATTCATGATGCTTAGATTATGTTTGGATATGTAGGTGGTAAAACGACTCTGCTCAAGATTATTAGATCGATAGGGTGCAAGTAAAAACATGTAAATATAGTCCCAAAATATTATATGAACAGAGTGACGTTGCAGCTAAAATTAAATTTTTAAGAACGTTTTACAAATAAATCATTTTGTTGAAATCTTTCGTTTACTTAGGCAAAACACGGATATATCAAAATGAATCCACGGTTCGTCGTTGGAATAATCAGCTCAACAAAATATATTGCAATCACATCAATACTTTGAGTTTTTATGAAGAACTGAACTTCATGGAGCAGTTTCGTACATAACTCATTTTTTAATTTCAGCTAAGGTTAACTTGATTATTTACTTTAGTTTGGTTATACGAATGAGATATAAATCATGCAAGCTTTAAAACTCGCTACAAATAAATTGGGGATTGTTGCGCCATCTTAAAGTGAAACATTTATAAAAAAGTAATTTCTGCACTGCGCAATGGTAACTGCAACACTGCACAGAAATTTCTAAACACATAAAACAGAGCTCTAGTTTTAGCTTCTACTCGACTGATGGCAGCACCCAACTCATTGAAGCATTTTCGTTGCGTTCTTGGAAGGCTGTGCTAATTTTAGTTGCATGCGTATCTAGGAGATAGGAGAGTAACTTTGAAGTTGTTTCTTACGCTCGAAGAATAAGAAAAGAGATTTTTTTCAATTCCAGCACCAGAACGGAACTCCAGTTTTATGAGCACATGATTGAACTGCCTGAATAATATTTGACATTTTTAAGC
The DNA here is from genome assembly GCA_940337035.1 of Agriotes lineatus. Taxonomy (NCBI): domain Eukaryota; kingdom Metazoa; phylum Arthropoda; class Insecta; order Coleoptera; family Elateridae; genus Agriotes; species Agriotes lineatus. The sequence goes on along the minus strand of CALNHX010002573.1, from coordinate 96,819 downwards.
CTTTTATTAAGTATCTGCTTTAGTATCTACGTATAGAGGAGGAACACATAATCATACAAGTATGAAAACTCATTTTGCTTAGCTACTAGAAATAGTATATTACTTTACAAGGGATGTAGGTAAGATTTACACCATAGACAAAATAACCCTACGGGTCCTTTTCTTGTGCCCTGATTTACACTACCGAGGATTGCATAAAAATCTGACTCTACAAATATGCCAGACAGTTCTATCTGAACTTGACTCCGACCACCTATCCGTAATATGCACACTAGGCTATTCTCCTCAATATCACACTAAGCCTACCAAGTTAATAAATGGTCCTGTAGACTGGGAGCTGTTTCGAACGTCAATGGACAAGTTATTATTCTGTCCAACCGACCTAAACTCCCAAGAACGTATAGACAAAGCGGTAAAAACGTTTAGAGAAGCAACCACCGAAGCGATACATCAAGCGACTATTGTCATCAGGCGGCATAGACCAGTAAGTGATTCAAACCCTCCAGCACATATATTAAATATTATTAGAGAGAAGCACAGTACCCGCAGACTGTGACAAAATACCCGAAATCAAGCAGTCAGCGCCCGTCCAAATCAGCTGATTAGACAAGTAAAAAGCGAACTGGACAATTTTAGAATAGAGCAATACAACCACTACATTGAAACCCTCAATCCAGGAGATCCAAATATGTGGCGAGCAACTAAAAGAATTCTTAAGCAACCCATGATCATTCCAACTCTCCGAATCCAAGACCGCGACAAATGCGACGTATTTTCCCAACAATTAGAAGAAGCATTCAGCATTCATAATTTAAATCACGTTCAACATGTAGAAAGGGAAATCACTAACATCATTCCCATTGAAGCCGCACTTACCGAACCAGTCTCACCATCAGAAGTTAAACAGCATATAAAAAAACTGAAAATCAAAAAGGCTGCAGGTAGTGACATGATTCCAAACGTACTCCTTAAACATTTATCGAAGAAGTCGATTGCGTACCTCACAGCAATATTCAACGCGTGTCTGAGAATTGGATATTTTCCCATCACATGGAAGCACGCAATGATTCTAATGTTTCCCAAACCAGGCAAAATACATGACAATCCCGTTAATTATAGGCCTATTAGCTTGCTATCAAATATCTCAAAACTTCTCGAACGAGTTATTCGATCTCGTTTAAATATATTCCTAGAGGAAAACAATATTCTTCCCCAATTCCAATTTGGATTTAAAGGTTGTCACTCTACTAACCACCAGATATTGCGACTTACAGAAATGATCGAACGAGGATATGAATCCAAAATGCACACGCTAATAACGTTTGTAGATGTAGCGCAAGCTTTCGATCGTTTCTGGACGAATGGCCTAATATACAAAATGACTACTATGAACATACCGCCTTACTTATTACACATCATTAAATCATTTTTATCTGAACGAACATTCCAAGTGAGAATAAATATGTGTACCTCATCGATTCGCCACATTAGTGCTGGAGTTCCCCAGGGATCTATCCTATGTCCTACTTTATTTAACATCTATATGAGTGACATTCCTGAAACGCCTAATGAGGAACTAGCTATGTACGCGGACGATACCGCGATTGTCGTACAAGATAATGATATAAATCATGGGGCGAATAAACTTCAAGAAAGTGTGGATCAACTTAATAATTGGTTTGCAAAGTGGTGTATAAAAATCAATGCGGACAAATGCGAATCTAAAATCTTTACACTTCGTCGGCCTTCAAATCCACGTAATATTATCATCAACAACACCCCGATATCTTGGAATCCTAAAGACACCGCGGTTCGGTACCTAGGAATATATCTAGATCGAAGATTAACCTGGAGTTACCATATAAACAGAAAATTATCGGAATCTTATGCGAGGTTGGCTATGCTATATCCAATTTTAAACAAAAAGTCTTCGATTAAATTACAATGTGGAACATTAATTTACACTTCTATAATCCGACTGATTTTCACTTATGGGTGTAGTATTTGGAGTGCAACTTCGCAAACAAACATAAACAAACTACAGGTGCTACAAAATAAAGTGTTACGCATCGTTACCAACGCCCAGTGGTTCGTAAGAAATTCGCAGTTACATAGAGAAACAGGTATCCCCACAATTAAACAATTTATTTCGAAAACTTCTAAGAACTTTTATAGTAACCTCCACCAGTGCAGTTGCGCAACACATTATAACATTGGCAGACGATTGTTACACACCCGACTAAAAAGAAAACTACCTATTGACCTTTTAACGAGTGACTCAAGTAATAGTGAATAATCGTTTTTTTTTTTTTTTTTTAATAAATTGTTTATTGCCAGATCAACAAAAAGAAATATTTGTTATACATAGCACTGATGACTTTGTAAGATCAAATAATTAAAAATGACATTGTAAGACTATTTTTATCGTCTTAAAGATAACAATATGTTGTTGTGTTGAATTAATTAATCGCTTTCTTCATCTGAAATTACCAGATCTTGCGGAAGTTTCCGTTTAAGTCTGGTATGTATGTTTCTTTGACACAGTCTGTAATGAACTGCACCACTGCACTCAGTAATGTTGTTTATAAAGTTTTTGGCACATTGTCGAGTAAAGTCTTGAATTGTTGATAAACCCATTTCGTAGTGGAGTTGGTCGTTTCTCACGTACCACGGAGCGTTAACGGCTATTCGTAACACTTTATTTTGTAGTCTTTGTAGCTTTTTAATATTTGATTTGGATGTATTATACCACACCGGCGAAGCATATAATGCTAACGGTCGAAGTAGGGCTTTATATAGAAGTATTGTGCATTTGGGTTTAAGATGAGATTTTCTGTTAATTAGGGGATAAAGTTGTTTGAGTCTACTGTAGCACTGAATTAATTTTTGGTTAATATGATAGCTCCAACTTAATCGCGTATCCAAGTGTATTCCTAGATATTTAACAGCTGAGTCTTTCGGGTTCCAAGCTACAGTATTTCCGTTGATTTCTATGTTGGGAGCATCTGTAATTTTTCTTAAGGCAAAGATCTTGGACTGGCATTTAGCTGGGTTTATATGTATGTTCCATAATTTAAACCATCGACTAATTTTATTAACTGCTTGCTGCAGGTCTGAAATGGCTACATTTAGGTCAGCGTGTTGTGTGAATATAGCCGTGTCGTCGGCAAATGTAGCTACCGTAGTTGCCACTTCGGGCATGTCTGATGTAAAAATGTTGTATAGGAGCGGGCCCAGAATACTGCCCTGAGGTACCCCGGCTCGTATTGTTTTCACTTCGGATATGCAGGAATTGACTCTAACAGTAAAGGTTCGGTTTTCCAAAAATGAAAAAATCGTTGCCTTGAGGTAGTTCGGCATTGTAATGTTCAATATCTTTTTCTTCAAGCCCTCAATCCATACCTTATCGAAGGCCGCTGATACGTCTAAAAATACTGCTACGGTGTATTGTTTGTTTTCAAAGCCAGACTCGATCGTTTCGCTAATTCGCTGTAGTTGATGGCAAGTTGAATGTTTTCTTCGAAATCCGAATTGGAAAGTGGGTACTATGTTATGTGTTTCTATGTAGGCTATTGTGCGTTTGTATATGATTTTCTCCAGTAATTTTGATAAGGTCGTTAGAAGGCTGATTGGTCTATAGTTTACCAGTGTTTTCTTATCCTTGCCTGGTTTGCTGAACATAACTATTTCGGCGTGTTTCCATTTTTGAGGAAAATATCCGAGTCGCAAGCATGCGTTGAATATGGATGTTAGATAAGCTAAGGCTTTGAGTGAGAGGTGTTGTAGTATTACGTTGGATATTAAATCATACCCCGGAGATTTTCTTCTAGGTAATGAGTCTATTATTGTACTTACTTCCTTGGGTGAGGTTGGATTAATGCGTTCTGTAATTATTGGTAAATTTCTTTCGATTTCGTTTATTATTTGCATTGCATGTGTTGCATTGGTTGTCATGACTGGAGTAAACGTTTGCTCTAGGTGTGTGGCAAAAGCTGATGACTTTTCCTCGTCAGTTATGTACGTTTCATTTCCATTCACTGAGCTTAAAGGCGGCATTTCTTGGCATTGTTTTAGGATGCGTCTTGTGGCTTTCCACATTCCGGGATCGCCAGGGTCTATTTCTTCGATGTGTTTCTGATACGAATTTATTCTTAGTTCGTCGAGTTCTCTTTTTATTCGATGTGTTAAGTTGTTCAGTTGCCTTTTAACTTCTTGGTTTCGATTTCTTTGCCATTCACGTCTCAGTCGGCTTTTAACTTTAATTAATTCAATAATGTATCTAGGGGGATAATTGTTATAAAACTGAGTTCTCTTTGGGGGTTTGGTGGTTGATTTTACACTGTCCACTATATTGGCGGTGATGTTAGAGACTGCTTTATCAATGTCATTGTTATTGTCGAATCGAATTGGGCATTTCAGGCGTTGATCAAGTTCGTTCTTGAAGGAATCCCAGTCTACAGGTCCATTAATTAACCTAGGTGTGGCCTGTTGAATTTGCGCTACTGTTGAAAATGATACTAAGACGGGGAGATGATCAGAGTCCAGTTCCGTTACAACCTTTTGATAAATCGGCTTATTGAAGTTTTTTTGTAGTACAATATCTAAGATGTCGGGCTGGTGGTCTATTCTGTATGGAAAGTAGGTGTGTTGTTCCGGCGTTAAAACTTGAAATGAGTACTCTGTAGCAAATGTTTCGAGCTTAGTTCCTTCAGGGTTGGTTGCCCTGCAGCCCCAGAGACTGTTTTTACTGTTTATATCACCTATCACGAGAAGTGGATCTGACGTATTAAATATGGATTGCAGATCTTCTTTTATCAGTTTTTTGTTGGGTTGTCTGTATGCGGTCACTAAGGTTAAGTACTGGTCATTTAGTTTTACTTTGGCCGCTACGGTTTCTAGATTTACAGTAGGCATTTCTGGGAGAGTGCTATGTACTATTTTTCGCTTGATTATAATAGCTACGCCCCCTGAAGCTATTCTTGCAATTCTGTCCTTCCGATAGGTACAATATCCTGGTATCTTGAAAGTGTCATTTTCCGATAAATGAGTTTCTGTTATGCAAGCAATGTCTACATCATAGCGGGCTAGAAATGCAATAAATAACGATCGTTGTTTTGTGATGCCATTAGAATTCCAATTAAGGATGGTTAATTTTTCTATTACTTTTTGATTATGGTCCATTGATAAGAAGGGGGAGGATTGTGTTTGTGATGAAGGATTTTATTTGAGGAAGGTATGGGGTTAAGAAGTCAATTATAACTTTGATGAGATTGTTTGATATGGGTGATTCGGCAGGTTGTGTTGGGCTAGTAACATTGGGGTTTAAGTTTGAAGGATTTCGGGCTCTGTCAGCATATGTCTGTGTTTGGTTGACGAAGAAATTTCTGTTTGGTACTTGGTTTTTTACACGTTTTTGCATCAGTTCAATGTGGTGCTTGCAGCCGCGATAGCTTGCTGCGTGCTCTCCGCCGCAGTTGACGCATTTCGGTGGCTCATTTTGTTTTTTATTGCACTGTTGGTAGGGATGGTTTCCCGCGCATTTCACGCATCGGGGGTCTAGCGTGCAATAATTCTTCGTATGCCCATATCTTTGGCACCGATGGCACTGAGGCATATTTGTTGATTTTCGCCTTAACTCTACGGTGACAACTGAGTAGCATACGGTTTTCAAGGAAAATATTTTTTTGGCGATATCGTTATCCGTCAGTTCTACGGCACAAACTGGAAGTGGTTGCTTATTCTTTGTAAGTAGACGGGTTAATTTTAGGACTGGTAAGGATTTAAGTTCGTTTTTAATTTCTTGTTCTGTTAATGAAATGGGTACATTCTTTATTACTACGCAGAGCGGTTTGCCGTGTGGGTTTTGGAATGTATGGTATTTTATAGAGTTTTCGTTGAAATGTTTTGTTAAAATTCTATAATCTTCCTCTTTGGTTAAATTTACTCGTAAAGAGCTTGTATTGCAATGCGTAGTGAACTCGCCGGAGGTTAATTCTTTGATATCTGCAGTCAATGCGGTGTGGTTGATAGTGTTGGTGAGATAAATGGGTGGAACTTTTGGTTTGATTATCTGGGCTCCCGATGTGCTGCTTGAGTTAACAGGTTGGTTTTCGGTTAAGTTGGCTTCTAATTGTGGAGGTAGGTAATACTTGTTTTGCGATAGTACGTCTGGTGGTGACCACATGTATCGTTTTTGTACGTCATTAATGGGTGGTGTTAGTGTGTCTGATTTTCGCTTATTTAGCGTTTGTATTTCCATTGCGGTGTCATTGTTGTTATTATTCCCTGTTATTGTGCTAGGGATTACTTACTTGTTGGTTTTACTTGATTATATGGTGATTAAGCCGAGGCAACAGCTGTTGGCCTCGAGCGATGTCGATTAATTGCACTAAAACTTTCTTGCACTCAGATCAGCGATAGAACACGTCTTTGCGCACAGAGCGTTCTTGTGAAAACTCGAATAATCGTATAAACAGTACCATATTCTGAACAAAATGCTGAAGACTGACCGTGATATTCCATTAGTGATATCAAGCAAATAGTTGTCAGCGGACTAAAATATTAGTTATAAGTAATTAGAAGTAGTGATAGGGGGTTATATCCCTCGTTAGTGTCATTCTAAGTTACACAAACTACTCTAACTCTGCTATGAATAGCAAATAGTGCTGAACTGGCATAAACTGAATTTAAATAAAGGACTGTTTGATGCATGAGAGAGCGCAGCGAACGGGAGCAGCAGTGGCGTAGCCAGAGTTGGCCCTTGGGGGGGATATACAATAATAAAAATATATAGTACCTAACTGTTTACTTACGTTTTTTATAGATTGCATGGAAAAAGTGCAAATATTAAAAAATATTTTTAGAATAGTAGTCGTTATTCAAAAAAAAAAAAAACTTTACAAAACAAAATCTAAGTGCCGTGGTTTTTTGGTCAGTTCGTCAAATATTTCATCTACTTCAACTAGTATTTCCCGGTGTATCGCCAACATTGCTAAACCATTAAGATTTTTCGACGCATACTATACGCACAAGTGTTTCCGCTCCACTTCTTTCAAAACGTCTAACGTGCCAGTATAGTATTCCAACCAGAAATTGGAAAGCTATTTAAAATCAGGCCAGCATTGAAAACAGTAAGTCACTTCGTAATTTAATTCATAAAATTACTGTTTGATGGTCATTCAGTGACACTTCGATAATAACCTTCAAATTTGACAGATGCATTGGGAAGTTTGGAAGATATATACGTTTTTCAAAATTTTCTATGCTACTATACGGTTTTAAAAACTCAACTAGTACTTACTTAAATCATGCACAATGTTACAATGCCTTAATAAAACAGTTACATGTACAATTTACGGATGAACTGTCATTACTTGAAAGCTGATTGACATTAGAATATTATTTACTGATTGTATGAAACCAACTTAGACATGACTTACACTTTTCATGGTGTACTGGATTTTAAATAACTTTCCAATTTTTGGTTGGAATACTATACGCAAAGTGACAATTGGTATAAAATCGCGGCATGCAACCGTGGATGGTTTATGTCTCGGTTTATGTTATACTTATACCAGTATTTATTTTTGTAGAAGGTACAGGTCGATGTGGTTGGTTATATTTTGTTACAAAACATGCAAAAGAGTTTATATTGCAAGATTTTAAATGGAAATTATATGATCAAATTTGAAAAAAATGGATTTCGACAAGCAATAGTAAATAATATAAATTGCTTGATCCTAAAACATTCTAAGATTTCTAATTTTGCCAGCTTTTTAATTTTTATAGTTGCAGCCATTTGTTTAAGTTTTTTACTCTTGGGGGGGATATATCCCCCATATCCCCCCGTGGCTACGCCAGTGGATGGCAGCGAGGTAGTGTAAATCTTCCTACATCCTGTGTAAAGTACATACTTTTTTCACTACTAATATTTTCTTATGTAAAATAAATGGTAATAGCGTAAAATTATTACATTTTCTAAGTTATATCTAGTAGCCTATATCGGAGCTTGGGACATTATTACAGTGCTGTGGCGTTTTGTTTGACAGTTATAAACGCACTGTGAAAAATGCGTCAATACAATTTGCGAGTGCTGTTTTGTGAGTTCCGTGCTTGTATTCTGATTAAAAATGGATAATAGTACGAGCGATAATGGTTTTCTTCATGTTAATCAAATGGCAAACATGGCATCTCGTCAGTTATAGTAAATGCGGGATGTAAGTAATTCACTTCTGTAGGGAAGTAAGTATATTGTCATGGAAACTGTAACAAGTTTTGTAAATGTTTTCTACACATCTCAAATTAGACAGTGTAAGGATCACTTACCAGGAAGGTAGTGAAAAAAATACATGTATTTCATACTGATGTCAAAAATGACATTTTTCGGATTATTTATGGTACAAAAAATGGAACATTAAAATCCTAGTACTTTAAAGTAAAATTTTAAAGTTCAAGTACTTTAAAACTTATTTATTGTACAAAAAATGGAGCAATAAAGTCCTAGTACATTAAAGTAAAATATTAAAGTTCAAGTACTTTAAAATTATACGTCAGTTGTTGACATGAAATTTGAAATGATTTACAACTTTTTATTTAAAATTCATTAAACTTGCAGTATGAAATAAACCGTTGTATTCACCACGAACGAAAAGTGTTTTTAAAGGTCCTCGCAAGTAATTCCGTCCTCGGCTAACGCCTTGGCCGTAAACAACTTTCTCGTCTTTAAAATGCCACTTTTCGTTCTAGATAAATAAACTACTATTGATGTCTAGATATCTTATTTTATTATTTTATAGAAAACAGGCGTTGAGAATAGAGGATGTCTGAATTTTAGAGAAAATAAATCGCTTGCGTTTCAATTTGTTGTTAATCTAAATGTGTATTAACTCAAAATTATATTGGAGTTTGTACAGGGTGTCTAAAAAAGAATGGAACACCGATTGGTCATAGATTCTTTAGGTTAAAATAAACCGATTAAACCTAATATATTGATATGGTCTTAAAATGGCAAAACATTTTAAATAAAATATAATTAACATGCAGTTTAATTATAATACAAATAAAGGGGATACTAAGTCTAGCAGTACGGTTTTATCATTAAAAATGCCATTTTATACAATGGAATCGACAGTTTCTTCAGCAAATTTGATTGTCCATCACTGAAATAAAGATCAGTCAGAAAGAATCTGAGTTATTAATTCAATTACATGTGAAATTGTAAACGATACCAGCTAATTGTCCATTCATTGATTGCAAATGTAACTCAAATTGTGTGATTTTGAACTAAGTTGTTATATTAGTCAGTTTTTATCTGCAAAAGTAAATATTATTAGCAAGGACAATACATAAGTTTGTTTCTTATATATTTATTGTATAAAAGGGTTATTGTTGCTCATTGTTACATAACAATTGGAAACTGGCACAAATTGCGAACAAGTTAACCTTAATATGACATGTTAAGCTAAATGTCACAGTGGTTGAAAAGTAGTAATCTGTAATTTTTTAATATTTAATTTCGAAGGTTTTGGAGAATATGAGAAAACAACAATAGCAATTGGGTTTGAAAAAAGACACCAGCTTTAAGTATAAAAATTTATTTATAATTAAAGATAAATACTTGTATGTGTTCAGAAAAAGTGTTTTTATAAAATAAAATTACTCATCATAAGAAGTTGGACCAAGAACTATGAAGATATTGGTGGTATGCGTGTAGCATAACTGGCAGGCGTTGCTGACGACGGTGCAAGCAGTCCATACAATAGATGCAAGTCCAGTATGGCAAGGAAGGTACATTGAGCTCGAAGATAATAATAATAATAATATAAAAATACCATATCTGAGTAAAAATAATGAAATGTATTAAATATACAAAACTGCTAAGAGATACTTTTTTTGAAGTTGAAGAAAATTAATTATAAAATTTCAAGACAAAAGGTTAACAGTGTTTAAAGCGAAAGATGTATAATAGCTATTTATGCAACAAGTGCTAAAAGTCGACGTTTATGCACGAGAGATGAAAATGATGAAACCAAGCCGAATGCTGAGTTTCATAACATGTCTCGTGCATAAACGACTTTTAGCACGCGTTGCATACAATATTTTATCTACTACCTTAATTTTACCGTTATTAATCTATAAATATCGATTAAACAAAGGTTTGCATCTGCGACACTTTTAATTTATGTCATAATAAACAGTAGGCGACGCCGCGCGGGCGATTGTTTGCCACGCCAGTGCTGTTAAGGTGAGTTACGAAATGTAATTATTGATACTCCACATCTGACTGTATTCATTACATAATGCTTTAATTATTTCAAAAACACTTTACCTGTAACGCAAGAAGCAACGAGAATAACTTTACAACTCCACTTCCAGTTCGAAATTGTAGTTTTATAACCTCACTTCACTTTTAGCCCATGTGCTAAAAGTAAACAGCTGATTTCTTTAACCACGGTAAACTATAAAACGTCACTTTTAGTGAAACAAGCTAGCGCTAAAAGGCCTACTTTTAGTAGTGGTCGTAGATAAAATACTTTAATTGTTATTAAAAACTGAATTTTTGAACAATAATTGTATTAATCCTTTAAATATTTAAACAATGCAGATATTTAACCAATAAATGTTAATTGGTTCATATTTATAGCGTTACGTGTTTTTATTTGTGTGTCCTAATTAAATTTCTGCAGTAACCCGACGATATTGAGAGTCGAACAATTGATTTGTTTACAAATGAATGCTAGTTGTGGACCAAGAAAGGTAAGATAGAATGTAATGCGGTAAAACCCTAAGAGAAAATTATTCATATCAATAAAATTAAACTAGTCATAAATGACCGTAGCGATGCTTTACACAAATGTAAAGATATAGATTTCAACTTTGGAACAAAACGTATTTTCGTAAATTAAACTAAACCGCAAGAGGCACCTATCTTTAAAATCCTTTTTTAGCTTTAACTGTGTTATCTGTAACATTTAAAAAGAAATTAGGTTACTATCCTAAACGTAATTCAAAAGTGTAAAAATAAGGTAGGTACTCTTAGTTCATAAGCGTAAAAGCAACCGTTTACCTAAAAATCTCTATCAAAGTTTTGGGTTGTTATTAAAATGTGCAATTACCAAGTAGCCATGATCACAAAAGCAATTGGTAGCGATCGTAATCTAGTAAACAACAATGATAAATCAATTCTTCTTTTAAGTTTACGAAAATGACGCGAAGTAACAAATTCTCGTGGCATTTTCCTAACCACACAAGAAAAAATTTCTGTCACCAACGTTATTGATTGATAATTATATCATTGTTGCTTACGAAATCACCATCACTACCCATTGTTTTTATCATCATAGCTACTTGATAATTGCACGTCTTAATGACAACCCAAAACTTTGATAGAAATTTTAAGGTAAACGGTTGCTTTTACGCTTTTGAACCAATACTACCTTATTTTTACGTTGTTTAATTCCGCTTCAGATAAAAATTTAAAAAATGTTACAGATTAGAAAGTTAGAGTTAAAAACAGCCTTTAAGGATAGATAAAGTGCATCTTACGGCCAAGTCTAGTTTCCGAAAATTTTTCTATTAGTGAAATACATAATAGTAAGCATGTTACTAAAGTTGAACTCAATATCTTTACATAAATAAAAAATTAAAAATTCAAGACTCATAGTTTCTTACTGGGGGGACTTTATGCTAACGAGTATTAAGTATATAAGGTTTATTATAACATACAAAACCTATGACCCAGCAGTGAGACACCCTGTATATACCATATCGACATTTATAAATGCACAATTTTATCAGCACGTCTGAAATGTTGCATGTATTGTTACTAAGGGTGATATTTTGTAGTACATTTCATAGTCAATAAAGGCTAGCCTGCTAAAAACACATTATTGATTTGAACAGTGGCATTGGATACTACTTGGTTACAGCTTGGGAATGCGTTTTTCAAGCATACAAAATAATGCAACAGTTATTGCTGAAGCAACGTAAAACTGAATTTTAAAATGTCTTTAAAACTTCCTTGTAAACCGCTACTGAGCTCTATAGACCAAGAGCCCATAACACCTAAATTACTAGTCATAGCGGCAAGCTCGGTAGGTAGTAAACTTTTTTATATTGCCCAAGTAAGTTGCAAAAACGCAAGTATGGCAGCCGAACTGCGGTTACAAATATTAACGGCGGCGTTCAAAAATTGTTAATACAATTAAATATTTGTTTTTAAAGCGGCAAGGCTAATTTTTGTTGTAATCGATAGACAAGGTCTCTAAACCCCATACGGAAAGTATGTGCCATACTGATACGAAGGGTATAAGGGGCCGTCATACTAGGTCAAACTGGTAATTTTTTCGTTGCAAAAATAATAATAGCGGCAAGCTTCAATTTTTGTTTGCTACTTCATTTAAACACCAATTATCAAAAAATATAATTGCCATACCTCTCGGATGGTTATGTGGGTAGCCATACTGGTACAAACATGTATAATTTTTTGGCCAAAATTTGTGATACCGGCATGGCTAATATTGAAGGTGTAACTTATTTACGGTGTATATAACCATAAAATAACATTGCCATACTAATAGTGTAGTTGTGGGGAGGGGGTATTATAAGGGTTGAAAATTGTAGGCTTTGTAGAGTTATTTTAGTGATAGAGGAGCATAACAATCTTCTTGAGACAGCTGCTAACAAAATGACAAAAGCACATCTTGCCTAATTTAGTCGTGTTGTGACATTGACGTTTGAAATGGATAACTATCTAAAATTATGTTGCAAAAAACATAGTGAATATATTCGATTATTTACACTCGATGCAGTAAATAAGTGTAGTGTTTCTTTATCGGTTTGTAAAACCAACTATAAATCTTCTTCTTCTTCTTCTTCGTCTTTTTTTAGGTCTGAGATCTGTTTCTTCTGGTATCTTCTTTTTTACTGTTGGCCGTTATCCTGGGATGTTGATTGTCAACTATCCAGCCAACGTTTTGGTGGCCTGCTTGTTGGTCTTCCAGTCTCCGGTCTTCTATTTTGTGCAATTTTTACTATTCTATCTTCAGTCATTATATTTATGTGTTTATTCCACATTCTACGTTTTCATTTCGGATCGTGTCGAGTAGTGTTTTTTCACATATTCTTCGTAGAGTTTTCATTTCGCTAGTTCACAATGCTCTCTTTGTCTTTGTTGTGTCGGGTCGGGTCTCTGCTGTATATGTAAGAATCGGTCTAATACATGTTTTATAAATACGTGCTTTACTTTGTATTGTCATATCCTTATTCCTACATATGAGTCCCGAGTGGTGTAGCTTGAACAAGCGTCCACGTTCGATCAGCAGAGTTAAGCAACGCTGTCTCTGGTCAGAACTTGGATGGGAGTTCCACGGCTGCATCTCTCGGCGCCTCGTGGTACGGCTATCACGGAAAAAAGTTGGTCCCGGCGGTCATACAACATCATGACAGTCGTTAGTGGGGTTGGAAGTCCTCATAACTGCACAGCGACGCCTATAATTGGCCTAACGGCTGTTGGCTGAGTGCGAAATGAATAAATAAATATGATATCTAAGCACTTCTTCTGTTAAGTCTTTGTTTGCTTTTATTTTTGTTGTATTGTTAGTGTTTAGCTCATGAATGCTTTGTATTATCCTTTCATATAACTTATATCACCAACGCAGAGTGGGTTATAAGGAACTCACAGATTCACAAAGAGACTAACACTCCCACTATAGAAGAATTTATCGTAAAAGTTCGGAAAAAATTCTACACAAATATCAAACATTGTGAAGGCGCAACCTACTTTAACCTCGGACGTACATCAATCCATAATAGGCTAAAACGGAAACTGCCAGCTGACCTCATAGACAGTAATAGTGAATAACCCATTAATCGCAACTTAGTGACCATAACTCAAAGTGTGTATTAAAACTAAGCAATGGAATAGACTCCATTAAAAGACCAGTGAATGGTGATTACGATGTTAACAACCCATTAGTGAACTCTGCCTTGAATAGCAGTAAAAGACCAGTGAATAGTGATTACGATGTTAACAACCCATTAGTGAACTCTGCCTTGAATAGCAGTAAATGCTGAACTGCATTAATATTTGAATATTACATTTGGGTAAATAAAACACAGGTTTGAGTTTCAAATATCAAAAACAATACCATTATTATTTATTAATATATTTGTTACCTAGCATTCTATAACAAGGTTACATGTAGGCATACAACAGTACGAAGTCCTTGTAAAGGCTGATTTAGATCTTTTTTATTATACCTGAATTAGAATCGCCGTTTAAAGCACGCCTGAGCGTGCGAAAACAAGCAATGAAAGCTCGCCGAGCATTAAAGGTTGTCAAGGAAACGACTGAATGCAACAGCGGACGTGGACGCGACAAAAACGTAAACAATTCTGGTAACTATAGTAGCAATATTATTATGCCCTCTCGATTTATTACGACAAAACTTATTTCTAAGTTTTTTGTGCGTAATTTATTTCCAGTATTGCAGGTATACTAAAAAATAGCGTAAAGTATTCGTGGATAACTGGTCTTTAAAAAACTTGCTCTATTTCGAGCACTCCGGCTACGCCGTGGTGCTCAAAAACTCGGGCGTGTTTTAAAGACCTTGTTATCCACTCATACTTTAATATACTATTTTATTATACCTGCATCAGAATCGCCGTTTAAAGCACGCCCGAGCGTGCGAAAACAGGCGATTAAAGCACGCCGAGCTTTAAAGGTTGCCAAGGAAACAAGGTATATAGGTAACATTATAACTTCATCGCTATCTTTATTTTGCTGACACGACTGAATGCAACAACGGACGTGGACGCGACAAAAACGTAAACAATTCTCGTAACTATAGTAGCAATATTATTATGCCCTCTCGATTTATCACGAAAAAAAATATTTCTAAGGTTTTAGTGCGTAATTTATTTCCAGTATTGGAGGTATAATAAAAAATAGCGTAAAGTATTTTCGAGTATGGCAAGCCTTTATATACTATTTATTGGTATGGCAACTATACTAATTTACTAAATATGTTGTTAATTATATAAAAAAGCCTATGCCATACTTGCCGCTATCACAAATTTTGGCCAAAAAATCATACATGTTTGTACCAGTATGGCTACCCACATAACCATCCGAGCGGTATGGCAATTATATTTTTGGATAATTGGCGTTTAAATGAAGTAGTAAACAAAAATTGAAGCTTGCCGCTATTATTATTTTTGCAACGAAAAAATTACCAGTTTGACCTAGTATGGCGGCCCCTTATACCCTTTCTATCAGTATGGAACATACTTTCCGTATGGAGTTTAGTGACCTTGTCTATCGATTACAACAAAAATTAGCCTTGCCGCTTTAAAAAAATATATTTAATTTTATTAACAATTTTTGAACGCCGCCGTTAATATTTGTAACCGCAGTTCGACTGCAATACTTGCGTTTTTGCAACTTACTTGGGCAATATAAAAAGGTTTACTACCTACCGAGCTTGCCGCTATGACTAGTAATTTAGGTGTTATGGGCTCTTGGTCTACTAGAAAACTTCTGTAGCAGTCTATCAGAAAATTGATCATCGAAGGAAACTATATTCAGTTATTTGTTTTATTACTCTTGCGTTTAGTTTAGTGGCACAGATATGGTTTTAGAGTTTTAGACTGTGATCGAAAAGTCTTGGGAATGCTATAACTGTTATGCTTAAAACGCGCTGATGCTTCTTATAATTTTGTTGATTTACATGCTGGTCATGAAAATACAATTTGAGATATGGAAATTAGTTTTTTAATTGTACTGGCTATTGGCAAAGTGTCTACTGGAGACATAAGTACAGATAATGCAGGATATAACATGAAATAATAAGTTTCTCCACACTTGCATAATAGCGACTGAAACGATTTTTGTAGAACAGGCTGAACGCTCTAATACGCAACAGTAATAGAAAAATCTGGCGTGATACACGCACACAACTTTCTTTTACAGTGATCTTATAATTAGCCAAAAATTAGATTTTGAATTTTTAAGCATTTTTCAAAAATTTTAAAAAATTACACATTCTACAGAAACCGTACAACATAGAGCGTTAGTTTAAGAGAAAAATTTTCTCTAAAATTGTAATCTACATTCAAAAATGTAATAATATACAGGATGTTCTATTTAAAATAGGAGTTAATAACAAAATAGAAAGAAAACAGAAGAAACCCATTTTAGAGGTATTCAACTGGAAAATCAATCTCACTTCAATACACATTAAAAATATAATAAAAATGTAAAGTTTGAAAAAAATCGTTAGAGCCGTTTTTGAAAAAATCGAAAAAAAAACTGAAAAATCACAAAAGCTAGCTGTCGCATCACACAAGTCGATGCCAATTGCCCTAAGTTCTGTTGTGATTGCTTCTTCGTCTACGTCGATAGACCTCGAAATCTGCAAGAGTTGAAAGAAGCCATCACAACAGAACTTAGGGCAATATTGGCATCGACTTGTATGAGAAGGTGATGCCGAACTTTGAGGAACGACTACAGCATTGCATTGCAGAAAACGGACATCATCTGCCTGATATCATTTTCAGAACATTTCACTTTCTTATTGTTAAATGGTAATATCTAAGCTTTCATTTTTCGTAATTAAAAATTTGTTAAGTTAAAAAACAGCTGAACGCCTTTGCATTTCGCCCCACCCTGTACTAACAACCACGGGAAAAGGAGAAAATAACTTAAAGGCATCGACTGCTAAATTACAAATCCTCATAAATGGTTAGACGCAAGGTCTTTTACTATTTCGACAAATTGTTTTTATGTAAGGCTATAAATTTTTCACTTGAAACCAAAATAAAATAATATAATGTTTGATGCTTTCGCGGTTACTCGAAAAGTATCCTTGTCCACAAGGTACGGAGGTACAAGAGCCATCGAAGAACATAACCGTTAAACAAACTCTTGCTTGAGTTCACAAGGTGTTAGGCACATTAAGCCAACAAATGCTGGATGTCGCGGGATAAGCCGAAATTTAATTCTAATATTGACAAAATAAAATAAACCGATAAATCGAAAATGGGGAGACTAATAAGCTATTTTACCAATTAAACTATCTTCAAAACAATTTAATTAAAAAAATCATTACAAATATCTTAACCATAAATGAATATCCAATTTATTTTATTAAAAGACAAATTAGAAATCGAATCAATATAATTAACAATTGCAATAAAATTAATCAATCAATAGATTTACAACCAAATTGCTTAGGCAAAGAGTTCAATAATTCCAACACGTCTAACCAAAAAAATATATTTACATGAATTATATCTCAAAACTTTCTGAAAAAATTGAAAAAGAACTTAATAAATACAACCTCATAACAACATTTAACAACTATAATATCTTAAGTAGAAAGTTTTTCAGGAATTTAAAAGATAAGACCGAAAATAATATACAATCAAAACTTGTTTATCAAATTAACTGTAATAATTTCAACTCTATCTACATAGGACAAACAAAACAGTTATTAAAGAACAGAATTAACCAGCACAAATACTCAATTAAAATTAATAATTTATCTTCTAATGAAAAAACAGCATTGACTGACAGCGCCAACGAATCTCTACATAAATTTAACTTCAATACACCCAAGATCTTACATAGAGAGAATAAGTTAAAAAACGTCTATGCTTGGAGATGATTGAAATACAAAAAAGCCCTAATGCAACTAATTACAGAACAGATACAGATAACCTCAGTTCTACTTATCATAATTTATATAAATAAATTTTGTTTACATGAACCAAATACTTTACTCATACATTTATGCTATTATTATTAAAACTAACTTTTCAATTACATCAAATATTAACTAAATACTGCCTTGCCCATGTCACCTGCATTTCCAAACTTTCTACAGTTTTGCGCATTGATTGATAACATGAATATGTTCGGCCTTTCAAGCCCTTTTATCAAATTCATTTGCATTCTCGCATTCAGAATAGCTAAGCATTCTGGTTTAATTACATTCAAATATGGATTATCATGAATACCTTCCTTCATTAATTATTAACTAAAAAAACTTTGAAAAATGTCGTGAACGAATTTATCAAAATCTTCATACTTCTAATCACGTAAGTACACAAGTTAAAGGAAAACCTAATTTGTTCGCTAATCCTATTTATCTATTTTCAGAATGTTATAAATCTCTAAATTGTAATGGTTAAATAAATTACTGAAGAAGCCAACATACTTGGCGAACGTTTAATTAATAATTTAATTTTTTCAACTTTAAATTAAAGTATGTTTTTCGACAAAATGATTTCTATTTATCATCAAAAATCATGCATATTAAATAACTTTGACTTAATAATCTAAATTACATGACCGCGTTATCATACACGGTAGCAATATGATAACTTCGCAAAATAT
Organism: Agriotes lineatus; assembly: GCA_940337035.1. Taxonomy (NCBI): domain Eukaryota; kingdom Metazoa; phylum Arthropoda; class Insecta; order Coleoptera; family Elateridae; genus Agriotes; species Agriotes lineatus. The sequence goes on along the minus strand of CALNHX010002573.1, from coordinate 78,422 downwards.
AGCAGACGACATGCCGAAAACCAAACGGAAATGTCAATAAATTTACAGAGTGGAACAAGAGATATAGTCTATTGCAATCGGCTGCATAAAAAGTCACTTACGGAAACGGGGTCCCACATAATCATGAAGAATTGATTGGTTTTTTACTCACATTGTTTTTTCGACTTCTAAGAGACTAAAACAAAAATAGGAACAATGTAACGCAATGACACTAGAATTTCTGATTGAAACTGAAAGTTGCTACGAAACCGCATTAAATTGCACGGCCGCCAATCGCATAACTTCACTAATGAGGTAAATAATTCTCCGAAGACAAATTCGAAACATTGACATCGGCAACCCAAACTAGATCACAACGAGGATCAGCTGTCAGTTAGGATCACTTTTATAAGATGAGTAGCATATATGATTCTTTACACGTCAAATATCTAACCTTCAAATGTCAAAAGTCAACAGATAACTAATTATTTTAGCTGAAATCGTTAATCTCCTTATTACTTTCGGAAGGCCAGCAAAACCTGATGAGTAAACGCAGTTAGTAGTGGAAATCATGATTTATATTCTCTTTATCTTTGTATAGCAATTAACTGCGTCTAGGGCAACTCAGGTGAGGCGCCAATTATAGGCTAATGCCAAAATATGCACAAGTTTACCTTAACAACAGATACCTGAACATATGATAAAGTCATAGCAAAAGCAAAAGTAGTAAAATATAAATTGGGCGTCATACTTGTTAAACAAAGAAAGTGAAGTTAAAAGTATTCTCAATAATGCAATCCATATGTAAATGTAATGAGAATGTAATTAGAAACTGACTGCAAGTTTATTACCTGTTTACATATATGATGACATTTCTAGAATTACGACTACTATGTTTTTTCAGTAAATCTTTAAAAGCCAACAATAACAACTAAATTAAAGTAAATTTTGTTATACGAGTTGTCCCACTTTTTTTGTCCGTAACTGTAATGCTAGTAATAATATAAATGAACAAAATTTTATGACGATGTAAGTCTCGCCAACTTCTTTTTTTCTTGGTTTGTTTTGAAAAATTCTTGATTTTTTGCTTTAGCCCACTTCCTCATTCTCATAGACGTAATAATGAATGCAAGGAGCAATGACATCCCTTCTATGATTCTGACTAGGAAATGTAAGGGTGCAGTTTTCATGCACATCCGTTATCGTGGCATCATAAACGTTTTCTGTATTACTCAACACATTTTTTTGTGAAACAATCTTCAACAATTTGGAAAAGAAGAACTTAAGTGTGTATTCGGATGTATTAATCTTCCTCGACTTCGCATTACTTAAAAACCTTCCACTCTCATCTGATTGAAAAAGTGTGACACAATCACCACATTTCGTATTTTTTTTCATCTTCTTGGAATTGAAGCCAGTGACGTAATAAATAATGCAATCTATAATTAAAGAAGGAGCTTGTTTGGCGTAATCATGGTCAAAATGGAAATATCTTCGCATTCCCAATCTGATGTTCCTATTAGGCCATTTAACTTTTCCTTCAAATTTTCAATGTGTTCAGAAACAAACGATGCTTTTTTGATTGGAAAAAAGAACGAAAAATATTCATTGGAGAATAAAGTTTCTGGTTGATCATTTGTGATCGTATAATTTCCATATTTAGGTGGCCTAATTAAATAGTATGTAGAAAGTAATCGATAGTTGCAGGAACGTCGGTCGGTAAACAGGGGTGATCGTTTTGACAATCCGCTTGTCGCACCACTCCGAAAGATAGCTGAAATGAAAAACAACGTATTATATGGAAAAATTGGTTTTATTATTAATGTATGCAATACATTTTTTCATAAAAACAAAATATAAAAGATGTTTGCTACACACTGAAAAAATTAATTTGCAAAGATTTACACTTCAAAAATTGCATTACATATACAGGGTGTTGAAAAAAAGGATAAAATATTTTACCCACTTATAGATCTCACCAATACAAACAAAAATGTCCTAATAAGCATGGGTCCGGAAACCCTTCGTTTCCGAGATACAAGATGTAAAAGTTTTTTTTTAATTCGTTTTTTTTATGTTGTCTAAAACGCTTTGAGCGATTATCATGAATTTTTTAAAGTTTGTTTATAACTTTATGCGGTACCTTTTGCACCTATTACATATTGATGTAGTAATTCCAGAGGCGTGCCCAGGGGGCCACAACGATTAGGTTTTTGCACAAAAAAATAACGCCCACGAGATTTTTTGCAATTCTTTATATATATTTTTAATAAAGCAACTAAAAATGCAACATTTTGTTTCCTGAGATTTTTTCAGATTTCGCTTCGTTTTCAAGAAACAAAATGAAAGCCCATATTTTTGCACGTCTCTGGACCTGTTAAGACAAAAACTAAATTCCTTCAATATCTAAAAACCCCTTAAGCGATTTTAGTGAAACTTTGAAGGTTTATTAGTGCTATTAATGATCATGTTTGGCACACTTAGATTTAAATTATTTACTCCATGGTCGGCTGGGTTCTTTTTTTTTAAACTTTAACATTTTGTATCTCAGAAACAAAGCATTTCCGGACCCATGTTTGTTAGGAATTTTTTGTTGGTATTGATGAGATCTATAAGTGGGTAAAATATTTTACCCTTTTTTCAACACCCTGTGTAGTAATTCTAAAAATCTGTCAGGCCATTTTGGTATTTCTCAGTAATTCTAGCAACTACCTAAGCTTTCCGAGCAGTCTTGGTACCAAATTGATGAGTGCGCCTGTATTTCGAATTCAGTTTAGACATAGTTCATCGCATAATATGTCCGACTGGATTTCGATTGCAGGCCAGTTAAAATTCAGCCTGTGGGTGCGACAAGGATGGCTATTGCTTACAATGCAGTGTAACTTACACTATGACTAACAATTCAATGTTGTGTATTAACACTTGTGCTGTCAGAAAGCTTTAATTATGTCGCATTCTTTACTCATCTCCCTGAGCGCATTCGAGCCGAGGCTTTTAGCCTGTTTTAAAGATTTCTCAGGGTGAGCGTGCCCCATTTCCCGGAATTGTTTAGCATTCGATACTCGCCTATCCGTGAGTGTCGTAAGGTCAATTTAATACCGTAACAAATCTATTGCAGGGAATTTATTATTTTTCCAAAATATGCGATTCTTAAAATATATAGTAGTTGTACCATATATCTAATACTTACTATATTGCTAGCGGCTTTGAGTGGGAAACTCACGAAGGAAGTGAGACAGACAACCAACTTTTCAATGTATAATGGTGAGCTGTGCGCAAGCGCGGCGGCGTCGTCCGCCCAATGGGGAAGTGGTCAAGTTTAAAATTCGCTTCTAAAGGCTGAGTTCGAATTCTCACGCATGCGCGCGAGACGCGTTATACTCTAAATGAAACTATGTCGGCGCCGTAATGTTTTCGGGCGTTCCGAGGCCCTACTAGCAATATATGTGTATTATATACAGGGTGTTTCATTAATAATTGGAAATATTTTAACTGTAGAATCCTGGGCTCAAAATATTAATATTTAACCCAAATTACTTAGATAAAATGTGGCTCGTTACTGAGATATAGGGTGTTCCATTTAAAAATTTAAAAATGATTTTTCCCCATTTCTTTAAAACTATTTGACATATCCGTATCATATTTGGCAGGAAGTTTAGACACTGTAAACCATGCTAAATTGTGTTAAATAAACGTTTCTGACTACTACCAGAGGCGTACCACAGGGACAAGTGAGTGGTTGACCCTTCCCAAATTCTACGCCACTGGCGGAATTGCCATTTTAGCACAATTTTTCGACTCTCCAATACTTTCTATGTAAATAACATACTCTTTCTTCGTCACGATAACGTCATTATTTTTCGAGATATTTAAATTTAAACAAAGCGGAACAGTTATTTTTATTTTAATGTGTATTAATTATGTTGGCGTTTTATGTCATAAGATTGCATTTATTACGCAAATAAAACTTTAATCCGTATTAACAAAAAAATATAATGTTATTTATTGAAATTTATTGAAACGAATACATGGATACATTTTTTTATGTTGAATGCATCTATGTATTAGTTTCAAGAAATTTCAATAAATAACATTATGTTTTTTTGTTAATACGGATTAAAGTTTCATTTGCGTAATAAATGCAATCTTATGACAAAAAACACCGACATAATTAATACACATTAAAATCAAAATAACTGTTCAGCTTTATGTTTAACTTTAAATATCTCGAAAAATAATGACGTTATCGTGACGAAGGAAGAGTATGTTATTTACATAGAAAGTATTGGAGAATCGAAAAATTGTGTTAAAATGGCAATTCCGCCAGTGGCGTAGAATTTGGGAAGGGTCAACCACCCACTTGCCCCTGTGGTACGCCTCTGGTAGTAGCCAGAAACGTTTATTTAACATAATTTAGCATGGTTTACAGTGTCTAAACTTCCTGCCAAATATGATACGGATACGTCAAATAGTTTTAAAGTAATGGGGAAAAATCATTTTTAAATTTTTAAATAAAACACCCTATATCTCAGTAACAAGCCACATTTTATCTAAGTGATTTGGGTTAAATATTAATATTTTAAGCCCAGAATTCTACAGTTAAAATATTTCCAATTATTAATAAAACACCCTGTATATATGAGTTGTACCAATCCCAATTCGTTCGAATTCATTCTTTTATTACATGCAAAAGAATACCTACTGAACACATCTTTTCCCTTAAATAGAATATTTATGTATTATAAGCAAAATGAACTGATCTGATAAAACATTTAAGAACTGTTATTTAATTGTATGTATCATATTATTATATTACCGATAAGTAATAGTAATGAATAAATTATTTTTATCCTATTGGTATCTATTACACCGAAGAACCAAATTTAACTGAAGTTGGTTAACATGATAAGAATTAAAATATATGTATTGCTATTTCTTTCATTTTCTGTTTGTTAATAGTCCTATTATAAACACCTAATAGATTCCCATAGTATTTAATAGATATATTTATCTATTCTTGCATTAAATTTAAATAATTCATGAATAAATTATAAATGTAATTCCATATAAGAATTACTATTTTCGAACTGGTTGAGAATGTAGATAATCTGAGACAAAACAAAATTAAAAGGCTACGAGTATAACATGTACCTCTAAGCGATCTTGATTGCATTTTGCGGTTAAGACGTACTTGAATTTATATGTATGTAACAGTTCATTACACATTACAATAGTGAAAAAAATGTTATCCTCAAACCCCCTGCAATTGAGTTTGTTAAAAATTCTGCCCTTGTAATATGTCCTGAGTTCAATTCTCTTTGCCAATTATTGAGCCACTCGAGAGAATCTTTAAGAACCTTAAATGGTAAATATTATAATTAATAGACAATACAATGTGCAACTCAACTATTACTCAATATTAAATTAAGTTATAATAATGTATACCTTGAAGTCATTGCTGTCTTCTGTAATTTCTTCTGCAGGAAATTTACGATTTAAAACTTCAAATCAAACAAATCGTTCAGTCTTTTCGAACAATGTATTTTAGCAGTGCAGTCTGTAAATACTTTAAGGTATCTTTTTTTCATATATATTGTAATGCACCACCTTGTGCTATACTTTATATTTATGTATTGACTATATCAGCTCCACGTTATGCTAGCCAAAATTTGTGCTATAGCTCACCACTTGAACTATGCCTTACTTAATGCAATGTTTTAAATGTCAAACAATAATTGCTTTTAAATCGAGAGCTCTTATTTTCAGGGTCGGTTCGCCAAAATCTAGTTCTCTATTAATTGAAGTTTTAAAATTGTATTTTCAAAATTATTTTACTATCAATGACATATAACGTCAAACTTGACTTTTAAAATTCATCAAACCAGGTAATTGACAATAATTGTATCTTACATAAACACATTTATTATTCAATTCACCTATGTAAGTACTATATCAACTTTATATTATCACTTTCTTTTATTGACAGTTATTCAAAATGCCTTCTCAACTTATCTACACAAACCTTAATAACTGCTCTTGCTTTCACTGTAGCAACATCCAACCAATACCGGATCCTGACGTCCATAGACCGCAACACCTACTGCCCACTTCACAAACAGCAGCACCTATGATGGTCTGTGAATCCTATCAACTGCATTCGTCCCGTCAAATCAACTCCTCTGCTCCCAAAATCCAGTCCTTGTTCCTCCTGAATGTCACTGCCACACTAACTAACTCCTGGTAAGTTGCTAATATTATGATGTTCCAAATCTAACTTTGTTCCCTTTTTGCAGATAGTCCGATGTCTCTTGTTATACTCACAAACTATCCAAATCAAATCAGTTACTTGTAAGAACCTCCAATAATATCTTGTATGTATGAATAAATCCAAATATCTTCAAATAATGTAACCTTCTGTTTTCTTTATTTCCAATTAACTGTATGTGTATAATCTCTTCACCGATTATATGCCTCCATGAATTACATTTTACGTTTTCGCCTATCACACCACGCAGATTTGCTTATAGCCCTTTTTAATTTGTATATACCAAAAATAACACAAATTCAAGCATAATTTCTAGTTTTATTTAACGAAATTCTTTCTTTAAAAATTACATGTATGCTTTCTTTATAAGTTGTTTTTGTAACTAACTAAACAAATTTATATCCCTATTAGATACAATTCTTAGTGCACACTTCCTATATTTTAAAATAATACTATTATAGGATATTCATTCTGATTATTATTAACAAATACATTTGTCTAATGTTACCTTGGTTTGTTCTTTATTAACATTTTATACAACCATTAAGTTATTTAATTCAATTAATATCGCACTATCAAATGGCTCCTTTCATTGTATCAATTACTTTCATTATTCATATTCGAAATTTTACACCCATCAAGATCTAATTATTGTAACCTTCCAAATTTATTAGTTTTTTAATATTTCTTTCTTATGCTTTATTATACTGCATCATGTATCATAACAATATCTATGGCTGTTGCAACACTATTGCTAAAAATATGTAATAATAAATGTAACAAATTTCAAAAGTACACTAATTGCAACTTAATACTCATCTTAGACATCCAACAGTAGTTTTATATATTGTAATATTGGTTATTACAATAGCTATTTATGTATCAAGTTGTAAAATTATAGTATGTATATTGTCTAACTAGTGCTGAAAGTTGGATATTTCACACGAATGCGATTTCGCAGAAGTGTGAAATATCCAATCAGCACGTGTTATACACTATAGTTTTCCGACGACCACCAATATACTATTGATTCTTTATAATATAAACCAAATTTACCACTTTTAACCGCAAAATGAAACAACATCAACTTAAATTTTCATACTATTTCTGTGACATTAGCTTACTAGATTTTTGAACCGGCTTGTTTCGCGACTTGTGCGCTGTTTTACGCCGAATTGGCCGTGACGCTCTCGCGCATTTTAGTTGCTACGGGGAACAATGTCGCACTAGTGTTTCAAGACGGAAAACGCACGCTCCACGTGACCTGTTCAGGTGACCTGTGCAATGTGCCACTTTCAATAACACCAAGCCATGCCATTTTTGGCATTTTTCGTAGTGGTCGTCGGAAAAAGTGTTTTTCACACTAGATGTGAAGCGCTAGCGAGTTGGGCAACACGTGTGTGAAAAGCACTAATTTGGCAAAGTGTTGCATACAAGATTTTCTATAATTTTGAGTCATTCGTTTTTATAGTAAATAAATTTACTGAAATCTACAAAGTTGTTCTAAATGTTCATGTTAGCAGTAGTGTCAATATGAAATCTCATATTGCAACCAGTGCGAATACATGCATCATTTTGACGTTGAAAATGACAGCTAAATGTCATATTAGATCAAAATTACAGAAAAATGTTTTGCAATACTGATTCGCATAGGAGAACTTCTATTTAGTGACCGTTTAAATATATAAATATGTTTTTAGCAAACCAATTTCATTAAAAAAATTGAAAATGGAATTAAAAATCATATACTGGTATTTGGTGCATTTTATATTTAGTTAAAACTATTAATTTGAAAAAAAAAAGTTTATAAATGATATATTTAAACATGTTATGTGGAATAACAAATCTTACATAATTAACCTTGTGTAAAAGAGATTATAAAAAATTGTATTATTTTTATATAGTTTAATATAAATACCTGAGTAGCTAAGGACACTTTCATTTTCATTAAATTAGATGGTCGTATATGATTTTCAGTTAATTTAGGACATAATTTCAACTTAGATAGATGGTCGTTGTCAATTTTAAATAATTTTTCATAAAACTCCCACTTATAGTTTCTCCATTTATTTGAAAGGTGACTGCAAATAGATCGGATGAATAATATTAAATTATTACTAATTTATGAGGTGATATTTTTCAATATTGAATTTTTATTAAAACTGGAGAATGTTTTCGTTTTCATAATACGAGTAATATACAGTAAAATTTCTCATATCGAACACTCCATTAAGCGGACCCCTCTATTAAGCGGACTTTTTTTATGGTACCGTCGGAAACCAATGTAGTTTAAATGCAAGGACATCTCCATTAAGCGGACTCTTTGTTAACAGGGCGTGGACAGGAAAATTCTCGAAATTTTTTAATATTTACCTCTTTTAAGCGGACATGTTACTAATTATTATGTGCTCAAATGCTAGGGAACTAGGGTAATTACCTATTTTCGTATGCGCCCTGAATTTCGGAAGTGAAAGAAGTGTTCTGCGAAAATGATTTTATTTATCCATAGCAAAGTGCTCTTTGTTTATAACTGCATTTGATTAAAAGCAGGTAGGATTACTTCACTACAGGCTGCAGTTGATAGGTATGTACTAAAGCTACTTTTTTACAGTAGTGTCATAATGAAACGCAAACGTCGGCAAACGTAGAACTGTATGTATTTAAAAATGTATGTATTCTTTGTCGTTCTACGAGGGTGAATAGCTCTCGGCCTTGACATAAGATGGCGTTCCAATCTAAAACATTTATTTTTCCTGCCTGCGTGTTATTAGTTCGTATGACAAGTTTCAACTTGTTCTCTCAAGTAGTTTGTTTACACGATTTTTTTCCGTAGACGTCTTGCGTGTTTTTCGTTAAAATGGATAAATGTGAATACCATGCGGTCATCAAATTCTTGGTTTTGGATGGATTAACCCCTAAGGAAATTCATCCGAAGTTGACAAAAGTTTACGGGAACTCTGCTCCTTCCATGTCAACCGTTAACAAGTGGCCAAAAACCGCAACCACACCGGAAACCATCGAAAAAGTGCATGATATCGTGTTGGACGATAGATGAGTTTAGGTCAGTGAGAGAGCTGAGGCTGTGGGGATATCGGAAGAAAGAGTGCAAAACATCTTGCACAAAGAATTAGGGATGAGAAAGTTCTGCGCGAGATGGGTGCCGCATTTGCTGAATGCCGATCAAAAGCAAATGCGCAAACGAGTTTCGCAGCAATGTTTGGACCGATTCAATAGGCATCTGACCGATTTTGTGCGGCGATTTGTCACCATGGATGAGACATGGGTTCACCACTACACCCCAGAAACGAAGCAGCAGTCGAAGCAGTGGGTGGAAGCCAGTGGTTCAGCGCCAAAGAAAGCAAAGTCGATCGCATCTGATGGAAAGGCCATGGCCAGCGTGTTTTGGGATGCGAAAGGGATTCTGTTAATTGATTACCTTGCAAAAGCCAGAACAATTACAGGCGAATATTACTCCAACCTTCTTGACCAGTTGGATACTAATATCCGGGAGAAGAGGCTTGGCTTGAAGAAGAAAAAAATCATCTTTTACCAGGACAACCCACCTGTTCACAAGAGTGCGTTGGCGATGGGAAAACTGCGGGATTTGGGGTACGATTGGCTCGGCCATCCTCCCTATTCTCCCGATTTGGCATCCTCGGACTTCCATCTGTTCCCAAACTTGAAGAAATTTGTTTCTGGGAAGCGCTTCGCTTCCAATGAAGAAGTTAAGAGGGCCGTAGATGAATATTTTCACAGCCTTCCAGACTCTCACTTCCGGGAAGGAATACTGAACCCTGGACCAAGTGTGTTGAAGTCAAGGGAGAATATGTAGAAAAATAAAATAATTTTTTAACTGAAAATCGCAGTCTTTCATTGTCAGGCCGAGAATTTTTTACCTTAACCTCGTATATTCAAATAAAGATTAAATAAAAAAATGAAAATTAAAGCGTTTTTAGTAAGAGAACACCTCCATTAAGAGGACAAAAATCATGGCACCACGGTGTTCGCTTATGAGAGATTTTACTGTACATATAAGATAAATGCATTGTTCTTAAAGTATTCAATCTTTATTATGCAAATATTAAAAAAGTGAATTATTTGTGTCATTAAGTGTTTGGTATTATCTATTATATAATAACTGTTATTAAAAAAAATATACTGACCATCAAATATTGATTACCTTTTAATCTGTTACGAATACATTTAAACAAATGTGGCACATCAGAAAAAACAAAAACTTTTCTTTCTTCTTTGCACGGATTAGTGAAATAATTGATCGGGTTATCAATGTCACTTGATATTCCCAATTCTTGCCACATTTTTCTATTAGTAGTAGCATCATCAGATACAATGACATTAACAGATCCTCCACACTTTTCTATTTCAATTATAGCATGTCTGCTAATTGGACAAGCGTTATACCATCAACTGCTCCAACAGTGGCGAATGAAGCTATTGGCCGATAAAACTTTCCACACATGATGAAAACATCCTTTATCTAATAGACTTGTCTGTCCGTCCTTCCGAAACGCTGTAGACTTGTCTGTTCGTCCGTCCGGGACGCTGTCTCAGCAGCCAAACCGTAAGAGATAGAGAAAAAAGTTATGAAAGTTATATGTTTGGAATGGTCATGTCAGGTCAGGAACCGAATTTCAGTCACGTGACACTTCCGGTTTTCGAGAAATCACAAAAAGACCGTTTTTCAAATAGAACGCGTATTAAATAAAAACAAGCAATCCAGTGAGACAAATGTCTCATTTAAAAAAACAAAAAAGACCGGTTTTCAAATAGAACGCGTATTAAATAAAAACTGTACCCAGACCTGGAAGGTGTCAAAGTGGTTGCCTAACCGATCGACGTTTTAAGGCGCAGAGGGTCGCAGCTCCGTTTGGCTACTGAAACATTTTTATTTAATACGCGTTCTATTTGAAAAACGGTCTTTTTTGTGATTTCTCGAAAACCGGAAGTGTCACGTGACTGAAATGCGGTTCCTGAGCTGACATGACCATTCCAAACATATAACTTTCATAACTTTTTTCTCTATCTCTTACGGTTTGGCTGCTGAAACAGCGTCCCGGACGGACGGACGGACGGACAGACAAGTCTATTAGATAAAGGATGTTTCAGCAGCCAAACGGAGCTGCGACCCTCTGAGCCTTAAAACGTCGATCGGTTAGGCAACCACTTTGACACCTTCCAGGTCTGGGTACAGTTTTTATTTAATACGCGTTCTATTTGAAAAACGGTCTTTTTTGTTTTTTTAAATGAGACATTTGTCTCACTGGATTGCTTGTTAACACTAATGCATGGTCCGCTAAATTTTCATTTGTGTCAGACAAATGCTCTTCTTTTTTTACTTCCTTTTACAATAAAGGAAGTATTGGATTCACCCCAAAAATTCGAAATTGCGTTTTCAACAGATATTCACGTTTAGAGTCCCCTGAACCCAAAAAACGTTTTTTTTTTCATTGGTCTGTCTGTCTGTGTGTCTGTCTGTGTGTCTGTTTGTCTGTGAACAGAATATCTCAAAAACTAAAAGAGGTATGGCGTTGAAACTTCATATATAAGTTTTGTGTACTATGTAGATGCGACAGCAAGCTTTTGAAGAAAATCTCGTAACCGGAAGTAGGTGTTTACTCTTGTGAATTTTTCAGTTTTTTTCGATTCTTTCAAAAACGGCTCTAACGATTTTTTTCAAACTTCATATTTTTACTACATTTTGAATGTGTATTGATATGAGGTAGGTAATTTTCCAGTTGAAAACTTCTAAACTGGGTTTCTTTTGTTTAAAAAAAAATAATTTATTAACTCCTATATTAAATAGAACACCCGCTATATAATTCCATTTTTGAATTCAGCTTAAAATTCTAGAAAAAATGTCTCTTCAACTAATGCTCTATTTGGCACGGTTTCTGTAGAATTTGTAATTTTTGAAAATTTTTGTTACAAATGCTTAAAAATTTAAAATCAAATTTTTGGCCAAGATCACTGTAAAAGGAAGTTGTGTGCGTGTATCACACCAGATTTTTCTTTATGCTTTTCTTTTTGTTTGAAATATCCATTAACCCGTCGAAAGTTAAATTTTGTGAATTAACACTGATGCTCTTTCTGGCGGACATTTCGTCTAAAAGAAGCACACCATGTCGAGCCATCATTGGCACTTGCTGCATTTTTTTATGAAAAGATTTCAAAAACTTTCTATTGAACCCACAGTCAATATCAATTTAGGGTACGACGAGCGAAGAGAGGAGTGCCCTAAAGGAGTAAATGCTACAAAATGCCTTATAAACGAGGTATCATGCAGTATTTTATCTACTTTGCCACTTTTTTAAGCAAAAAAATGAAAATTGTTAGTATTTTTATTATAGCATCGCTTTGTGTCTATTACGATACGCAAACGCGTATCGTAATAGCTTCAGTACGAACGCAAAGTAGATAAACTCCGTAAATATAACATACCTCAAAATCAAAAATAACGTTTCCTGATTTTTCCTTAATTTGTAATTGGCCTTGTATTTCATTATGTTTAAAATGTTTTTCACAAACGACACTTTTTTGTGTATATTTATTCCGATATTAGTCATTGCTTTTTTCCACTTCGTTTCAATTTCTACTTTCCACGGTTATTAAAAATAAATCGTTTTTTATCTACACACGAAACTGAACCAGCATCGCATGTTGAGACACAACAACTATTGACCATTTTTAATAAAATGTGCAACACCTTAATCACAGCGTGGCAATTAATTAAATGTCACAATATGTTTGTCGGCGACTGGCGTTTTGAATTTTGATAATTCAGACGGCCGCGGCCGTGCATTTGAAGTTAAACCGCTCTACTCATACGCCACCTGTTGGATCCGCACGGAACTAGGACAAAAATTAGCCATCAGAATCTTCAAAATTGTTGAAGTCTTTTACGCCGTGGGCCGTAAGCATTGTAAGCAAATCTTACACCTGATGCACGAACGGTCACTGATAAGGATATCGGTCGCCCGCATATGCGTCCTTCACCTATTGCAGTTCTATTCTCATTCTGCTGTTAATGCTAACGTGACACGCCAATATGGAGATGGTTGAAAATGTTGAGATTAAAAATATTCCAGAAGAGACAGAAGAAGTAAGTAAATTGTTATGTAATTGGTTATGGAACTTAATTGGACGATATGTTTGATTACAGGTTAACCACCTTCAAGTATACTTATGAATTAAAAAGTGTTTAAACTTTCAAGAACTACCTACCTATATGAAATCGTAGACAACACTAGGTACGTTACTTTGCAAAGTACCTGATGGGGCGGGCTTCTAGTATCCGAAACCTGCTTGATGGTAGCAAAATCACAAAGAAGTTTTCATTTTCCAAGATATTTAATCCAAATTCGAAACAAACCGATTTGTTTAATGATGTGGTTAAGGAGAAAGTCCTACACTTTATTAATGGACACAACTGCAGTCTACTTACTTACGGAGCATTTGGTGCTGGTAAGGATATTTTTATGATTTCTTACAATTAATTATTTAGATATCTACCTAATGTGGTTTGGAATAATTAGGGTTGCCATAATTGAAAATAAAAATTTCAGGACAATATTTCGAAAATGCGGGGGGGGGAGGGGGGGTACTTATGGAGCAAGGACAATTCATTTCATTAATTTATTTTTCAAGTTTAAAAAAATCGTAGTTAATTTTACAAATAGGTACTAGAGGGTGTCCCATAATTTTCCATCATTTTTATTTTATTTGTATGTTTTGAACGAAGTCTAGGTATGCCGAGTACCAGGTACCTTAGCCACCGACTGCTGTAGTCGAACGTTCTACTTAGAGTTTTGCCGAGATTAAGGAGTTCCAACGCTTGTAATATCTATTACTGATTGTATAAAATTAAGAATCTCTAAAAACTATGTAGTTCTTAATTTCATGGCCGATTAGATATGCATTAGATAAGATAATCTTGCATAATTTACCTAAATAAAAGTGACATCTGATGTTGCCTTTGGTTTAAAAAAGAAATCATGTCACCCTAGATAAATTCGGCAATATAAAATGTTCACTTAGCTATACTTTTGTTATTATGTAAATGAACCTTTGCTAGGGTTGGAAGTCCTTAATCTCTGCAAAATTCGATGTAGCTTTGACCATATGAACGCAGCAGTCGGTGTCTAAGGTACCTGGTACTCGGCATGCCTAGACTTTGTTCATAACATACAAACAAAATAAAAGTGATGAAAAATGATGGGACACCCTCTAGAAACATTATACTAAAGAAACACATTCATCTATTATTCTCAAAGGAAACTAATAATAAAAAATTAATTTAACAGGGATACTAACACGAAGATTTAATAAAAATGTTAATTTTACAGTGTGTAGTTATTAATGTCGTGTGTTTAAAAAATTGAAGTTTGCCATAACTTGATACATACCTATTGAAGCAAATGAACTACCATAAGTTTGAGAGAACTAAATTACACCTTGGTCTTGAACTATTTTCCAAAAAATATACAAAACACTTATTAAAAACAATTTTTATTGACTGTTATTTTCCTTTTGGTTGATACAAGTAAACTTAAGGCCCATAAGGAGAGAGACTTGAACTTGTGTTTACTCCTACGTAACTTTAAATACGCAACCATCCTTACGCTTGTAACTCGGCGGTTTGACTCACACTAGGTACCTGCATTCCTAAACGATAATGACCTTTCTTGGAAAAGGATTAGTTTGCTGATCACCGGAATGTTTCAAAAATAGCTTTTCTAGCAATTGGCAGGCAGTGTCGTGAATAAGTATACAATATACATTCTCCATAGCTAAATGCAATACCAATATATTAACAAATTCATATTTTGAAACACTGAAAGATGTTTACTAATGTTGTTTAATTATAATATGGTTTTGTCTCATGTACTCTTTTTCTACGTATTATTTATTAGAATAAATCAAATCAACTAATACAATAATAAATATTATACACCAAGTGAATTAATAGTAGTTTATTTATCTAGAACGAAAAGTGGCATTTTAAAGACGAGAAAGTTGTTTACGGCCGAGGCGTCAGCCGAGGACGGAATTACTTGCGAGGACCTTTAAAAACACTTTTCGTTCGTGGTGAATACAACGGTTTATTTCATACTGCAAGTTTAATGAATTTTAAATAAAAAGTTGTAAATCATTTCAAATTTCATGTCAACAACTGACGTATAATTTTAAAGTACTTGAACTTTAATATTTTACTTTAAAGTACTAGGACTTTAATGCTCCATTTTTTGTACAATAAATAAGTTTTTTTGTATTCGCTCCCCAAACTGGTTACTTTGGAAACTGTTTAGGATCCTCAAAATGACCATTTAGAGGCCTTGTACTTAAAGTCGTCATGGCAACATTTTAGCGGACTCAAACATTAGTTGCCATGACGACTTTAAGTACAAGGCCTCTAAATGGCAATTTTGAGGATCCTAGACAGTTTCCAAAGTAACCAGTTTGGGGAGCAAAAAATACATTTTCGCGCGGCCTCCTAATATAATGCCGCGTTAATGGTAATTGAAACTTCATATTATAATGTTTGGAGAGCTAATACAAAAAAACGTTGTATGCAACACGTCCTCAAATGGCTTTGAGGACTAGTTACATAAAGTACTATTAAAGTACTTGAACTTTGAAATTTTACTTTAAAGTACTAGGATTTTAATGTTCCATTTTTTGTACCATAAATAATCCGAAAAATGTCATTTTTGACATCAGTATGAAATAAACATATGTTTATTCACGAAAAGATGTTGAACTTACGAGCACGTAGTGCGAGTGAAATCATATCTTTGAGTTAATAAATGTTTAAGTGACGTGGCGTATATATGTTTTTATTCAATTTTGACAGTTTAAAGTGACATTATTAACTCCATAACAACCTTCATAAACACTCTATGATTCACAAGAGAAATAAAAGCGTTTTAATTCACTGGAGAATGAAAAAAATTTAATTCACTAGAGATTTAAAAACGTTTCAATGAAGAACAACATATTTTTATGATTTCTACAAATACTTACATCCAATTATTCTTTCTCTTGGTAGTGGGTAATATATAATTATCTTAATTTGAATATTTTTAATGTAATTTATTTCCAAGTTTGTGTATAGCTGTAAGCAGGAGACAAACGTCACTTTGACGTTTGGAACACAGTAAGTGTGTTGTTTTATTTGTTGTTTGATAAGTGATTTAAGAGCAGCAGGCGCTATAAATTTGAATATTTTTAAATTTTTTATTCAAAATTTCGTCAAAATTGAATAAAAACATATATACGCCACGTGTATTAAACATTTATTAACTCAAAGATTTGATCTCACACGCAATGCGTGCTCGTGAGCCCAAAATCTTTTCGTGAATAAACATATGTTTAATTCACTTGGTGTATAATATTTATCATTCAATTTTGACGAAATTTTGAATATAAAATAAAAAAATATTCAAATTAAGATATAAATTTACCCATTCATCGGCGATTTGATCTAAATTTTAGTAATTATATGTATATTACACACTACCACGAGAAAGAATCATTTAATGTAAATATTTGTAGAAATTATAAAAATATATTGTTCTTCATTGACACTTTTTTAATTCTCTAGTGAATCAAAACACTTTTATTTCACTTGTGAATCATAGACTGTTTATGAATGTTGTTATAGAGTTTATCTTCATCCGTGTTGTTATAGCGTCTTAACCAAATTAATTTTAGTATCGTTAAGAGCTTCATTACCGCACTCAGTGCGGTAATGGATATTACCGCACTCGGTGCGGTAATGAACAGATATTACCGCACTCAGTGCGGTAATGAATATTACCGCACTCTTTTTATACAGTGAACCAGAGTTTATTGATGAAGATAAAATATTGAACAATACACGTTTGCTTATGGCACACAACGAAACTCGTTCGATTGCCGCAAAACTCGGCTCACCGCCTCGTTTTGGCAATCAAACTCGTTTCGTTAAGATGATCATAATCAAACTTGTATCGTTAATATCTATAATAATGTCACTTTAAACTCTCAAAATTGAATGAAATACAGTTTCTGAAATTTTTGTAGGTATCTACGATCATTAGGACTGCATGATAATAAAAAAAATATATCTTTTGGCCTAATAGTAACAGAGTTGAATTCATTTTGCATGTACTAAAATTCCGTAAGAATCGACAATAATTTATAAAATGATTAATCAAGTAAATCAATTTTAATAAATCACTTGTAAGCTCACAATAATATTGTCTGATTCATCAACTAATTATGTATCTACCGTTTTTCATTATTCATTATAGTTGGATTTCAACATGTACAGGGTGGGCCAAAGTTGACGCTTTCTTATGGAAACACATGTTCCTGTCAGAGATAGAAAAATTTTGACCAACGTCTCCCGAGCTCAAATTTTATGAAAAAGTTACTGGTGCAAACAGAATTTTGCTATCGTAAACCGTTAGGCCGCTAGAGGGCGTTTTTCAAAATTCGTCGATTTCTTTAAACCCTTCTAGCTTTTTTGTTTTTAGTAATAATTGATTTCTGTAAAAACTTTCTCATAGCAGTTTTTGGTGTAGAATAGGCTGGTGCATTTTGTTTTAATACAGGGTGATTCGTAAATTTGCTGCAACAAAAATTTTCTTATTTCTTATGGAACACCCGGTATATTTATACATTTTTTTGTAGTCCTTAAAATTCTCTTTTCAAAAATATATAATACTATATGTCTAAAGTTAGCATTTTACGGTATATTTGGCTTTAAGTTAAATAAACTAAAAATATCAAGTAGCCATTGTGTCATAGCGCCGCATGACCATTGTTTTAAACCAACATTAGCAATATTTATGAGTAAAACAAAGTTGGCGCTAACTAAATAAGAAAAAACAAAAAGCATATAGGGTTACAAACATTTAGAACAAATAACAAAATTAATCAAACATATTACCACCCAACGATATCGTCGGTTTGGAAGAAGACCGTCACAACTCAAAATTCGTAAATTTTGAGGAGAAGCATTTGAAAATTTACATAGGGATAGAACATCCATATCCCGACCGGGGTTAATAATAGGAACAAGCGACTCTGTAAGAGAGTAGCAGGCATTTTAAGTTACATTTTGGAATGATAGTTTTGTATTTATGTACACTTGCACCCCCCCTTTTTCAATATGTGACAGTCTTCACAAAAAAAAAAGTTTTTTTTAAATTTTATTTTTATTGAAATAATCTAGAAATTAAAGTACCTTGAGTATTTATACAGAAAATTAAAAGAAACAAAATAAAAAATATATTCTAAGTAAAAAAATACATTGTGAGAAAGATTACAAATTATTAAAGAAATTATAATAATAGCGTGGAACCACTTTTTTGTCGATTAAGGAGAGTATTCCTTGTTTCTTGGCTTCTGAAATACCTACATTGCCTGTATAGGCTTTTTTTAATTGCACTGAAGTAAAATCGTTTCTCTTACGTCTTGAATTTACAATGCTCGCAGTGAAGAATTGTTCTTGCTCGTAAGAATTTTTATAAAAAATATTCCCAACATGGCCCTTCTGTACCATAATAACTTTTATATCTGTGACTTTAATCAATTTACCTTCCGTATTTTTAAAAATATTATTGATACCCATCTGATTGACAAGTTCTTTAAAATCGAAGAAACTTTCGTAACACATTTCTTCCACAGAATAAGGTTTGCCATTTATTTTTGCTTGCCTAATAAGTGTCATGTACTGTTCAGGCACAAAGATGGGTGAAGATTTCTTAAATTTCCTGACATGCCGTTCAATTACTGAATGGGCACTATCGCCTTCATTCTGTGTATGGCCAGTTATAAGATACTTATGGGTTATCGACTGAATGTTCTCTAATTTTGAAATAGCAAACATGTATAGAGCAAAAATGAATTTGTTCTTATTTTGCCCAGTACAATTATCACTGTAGAAAATAACATCTATTATTTTTCCGTCATTTTGAGCCTTATCATTTAAACTCATCAGATAATGCCACACGCACGAAGCAATTTCATTTGCTCCCCTTTGTGCTTGTCCTTCATGCCAAACATAGCAACCAACTTCGTTACTTTGCAGTTGGTATACAGTAAAATTAAAGACATTCACTTTAGATACATAATAACATGCAGATGCATCCCCTGTTGGACAAGGCAACACCGCCTGCAAATCATAAACGCAAACTAGGCTGTTCGAAGCTTTATCCATCTCTTTCTCCTTGCGTGATAGTGCTTTTTCTTTGAGGTGGGTATCATATTTTTCCTGCAGCTCAATCTTTTCTTCTGGACTTGCATTTCCAAATGCGAGACACAGCTCACATTGATCTTTTTTCGGGCTAAAAAATGCAATGTTGAATTCCTTGTTGAATATCCCGTAATACATCAAATAATTCGAGTACGGAATGTTTTGTTCTTCACATGATTTTTTGTAGTCCCTATAGAGCTCTGAAACTGTCTTACTACCGTCTATATATTCCTTTTTTGTTTCGGATCGGCAGTAATGACTTTCAATACGTGGTATCGAGTTTATATGATTCCTTATACCGTTTTTCACATCTTCTGAAACAGTTGCATGCTTGGTATGCTTCCCTCTCATTTCTGGTTGTATTATGCCCTTAGTAAGCGTTTCTTGTTTTTTTAGTACTGTTCGTATAATCCTACTATTAATTCCCAATGTGGCCATAAAAAGCAGCTTGCAGACGCGAATTTTTTGTCCGCGTAAATCTAAATAAAAAGCATTATTAAGGCTTCGAGAACTTTGGGCCTTTTCATATCTATATTTTGGAGTAAGTGCTGTCATACATGACGATATGAAATCGCGCTGTCTTTGGAGGTCTGACATTTCCCAATATTCCTTGAATATTTTTTGCCTATCTTCTTCTGCAAACTTTGTGGAACACTTTAGTCGACATTTTTTATCATTACAAGGTGGTAACATTTGCTTACCGTCACGTAATACTAATGTACGCTCTTTAGTTCCGTCCTCTTTTCTAACTATTTTTATAGATTTGTAAGGTAGCCCACTATTTCTGAGGAGTTTGGCTTGGTTTTTCTGCCACACATCTTTATTGCATTTTCTTTTTTTGACGTTCTGTTTTGTTGGGGGCTGATTGACAACACGGCGTTTCTTGCTACTATTATCTCCAACAGTAACTCCTTCGTCAGAATCACTTGAAGATGATGCAGAATCACTACTACTTGTGAAATTTGGATCGGCTTGTGAGTCATCGGAGTCAAAAGGATCCGTAAGGTTTCCTTCCTCATTACCTGAAGCACTGTTCCCAACATTCAAGTGTTCATCGGGTGAAGAATCGGACAAGTTGGCTTCTGTAACAATAATAGATTTGATTTTATAGTATAGCGTTGATAATCAGATGAAACGAATCAGTACTTACCGTTATCAAGGTTTTCGTTTGGCATGAGTATTTCTGCAGGTATGGTTTCTATGTTCGATATAGAGTGATTCGCAATTTCTGAAACAAAATCATCGTAATTTGTGTTATAGAAGCAGTAATAGGACGGCATAGTTTACCGTTGTTAAGGTTTTCATCTTCCTTGCTACTACAAGGTATGCCTGTTTCTCCAGCTGCGGTTTCTACGTTCGATATACATTGATTCATAATTTCTGAAACATTTCATTTTGTATATGTTATAGTAATAGGTATAGTTTCATAGAACTATTTTTAAACACCACCAACCTTTTCCATGACCACAAGGATCTACAAGGATACTATCAGTATCTGCTATATTATTTAGGACACCAGCAGCAACATTAGTAGCTGCTTTAATTTTCCAAATCTCAATGCCTTCATTATTTTTCTTTGACTCAGGCGGCAGATTTCCCAAGTTTTGCTGTTCTTTTGCAAGTTTAATAATTAACTTTGTTCGGTTATTCATTGTTCACACCTAAAATAATGGAATTGTGCCGTAAAATAGAATATTATATTATCTACGCCTCATCTTTACAATAGCTTTGTGAATAACAAATTTTTATTTTGTTTTATTTGCTTGTTTATAAACAATGATAAAAAATGTGTTTTCAAAATAAGTTATATTTTCTTAACAAAACAGACCTATCTCGAAATGTAACATGGTGGGAGATGCCGTTTGTAAAATGTTTCTCGACAATACTGAATCATCTCGAAAGAATACATTAAAAGAATAAAATATTCAACTAAATTATCCTTACCTTTTGCAGAAAACAGTTCCAACTCAAAATATGACTGTATTCACCAAAATAAACGAATACAAACTGAGGCACTTTTAAGTTGTGACACTCTTCCACAGCAACACCGACGTTTCCACGACAGCAGTTTAGTCACAACTGACATGTGACGCTCTTACTCAAAATGTCGGCATAAAATAGCGGGAAATACAAATTGTCACAAGTGCCATCTAGCGATTACTATATGAGCTACGACTTGTGACTCTGTTCAACAAAAAATATTGACAAATTGCAGTTGTTTCATGTAAAAATCTTAAAAATGGCAATTTTTGAGTTGTGACGGTCTTCTTCCAAACCGACGATATACCTTGTACATTGTGTGAAGTATTTCTAGAAAGTCGACCACTCCGCTAGAGTCGTTTATTTTAAACAGACGGCTAATCACTTCACCTTGCCAGATCCTGACCAGAGATAATGTTTGGATTTTATTTTAAATCTCTTCCACCTCCAAAGTTCGAACCCGAGAGCTCTCCCGAATATGAGTTCAGAGATCTTAACCACTGCACATCGAGCTTCTGAACATTCTAATTAATACATTGTTTTCTGGTTCTAAAATTAATAAATACCTATTTAAAGTAATATTCATACCGTTGTGAAGTTAGTACTACAAACAGTGCTACCTTTGTGCAGACAGGTCCTTGATATGGAAAGGAGAACAGCAATGAATTGAATGTAGAATTGTGGACCTTTCAATAACAAATCTTATAATAATGAATCAGTATAGCAAAATCATTTAAAGTAGTTAAGATAAGAACAAACAGAGAAATATCGATTGTAGCATTATTAAGGTAAACACGGTTAACGTAGTAAAACGGTTAGTAATTGTTTTTCAGAACTACAGTAGCTTTCTAATAAAAATAGGTACAAATTTCGAAGAAACTATATCACTGATACTATACCGGGTGTCCATTTTCAAAGTCGAACATAGGCAATTAACATTATTGCATTCACTCATTCTTCATTGAAATAATTCATTTTTCTGTAGATAATTTTAACAGACGTTGACAGAAATACCTAGTTTACGCCAACTAATTACCAATTTTTTTGACAAATGCTATCGAACTTGAAAAGCAAGGCATGACGTATTTAAAAATTCCCAAGCTTTAAATTAGTATTTTAAAATAAAAATAGTATCTTGAATATTATTATTGGTATCATTTGATGCGTAATAATGTTATCTTTCCATTGGTACCATTACCTTCCCTGTAAGTTGAATTGGCGAGCAGGAATCGGCGAAAACGTTTAATACAATGTTAATCGCCTACGTTCGACTTTGAGAACGGACACCCGGTATATGGTCACAGCTATCTGCTATATCAGACGTTTTGCATACTTCAGTTATTAAATTTTATACTTACCGTTAAGGTTACATAAAAAATTATAATAGTAGTTTGTATAAGCGGTAAATAAAGTATAAATTCTGCATGGAAACGAAATGATTTCTACTGAGTTAACTATAGTAGTTTATATATCAAGGGCGCAAGGTAAGCGATTTCAGCCCGCGATGATAGTTTGGAGCCCGACCGAAGGGAGGGCTGTAAATCATCAAGGAATCAAATCGCTCTTGTGCCAGAGATATATACATAATTTTATCCTCAACCGGAAAGACGTGGTGCGATTTATTTTTATACATAAAGATTTTCCAACTATTAACATTAAAAATCATAATACCAGAATCTAATAAAAGCAAGGTGCATTTCCATAGCAACTACGTAAACATGGTCAGAAAAATTTACTTTTCCGCCCTCGAGCGAGAATGGTTTACATTGCGCCCTCGGGCGAGAATGGTTTACTTTGCGCCCGCACATGCGGGCGGAAATAGGGTACTTTGCGCCCGGTTGAGGATAATAGTAGTTCATACCGGGTGAATATTCCAAAACCGAACATAGGCAATTAACATGGGAAAAAGGTTTTTCGCAGATTGCTGCTCCCCATTTTAACTTAGAGGGTTTATAATGACACCAATTGAAAGAAGATTCTTTTTCATCTAATGATATGCGAATTACTTAATTTTCAGTTGTATTTCTTTATTATTTTATCAAAAATAAACGGGGCTGCGCGCGCTATTGCGCGGTCTATCCTAATCAATTTACCACCATTTTTAGGCCTATTACGTTGGACCATTCCGTTCTGTTACACATTTCGCTCCTGCCTCCCTCCGCCTTCCACCTGACCAAAAAAGGGGGCCCTCGGGGCTCCGCCCCTCTTCAACGGAGCCCTCGGGGTTCCACCCATTCCCAAGGGGCCCCCGGGTCTCAGCCCCTCTACAAGGGGGCCCTCGGGGCTCCGCCCTTCTTTAAGGGGGCCCTCGAGGCTCCGATCCTCTCCAAGGGGGCCCTCGGGGCTCCGCCCTTCTTCAGGGAGGTCCTCGGGGATCCGCCCCTCTCCAAGGGGCCCTCTGGGCTCCGTCCTTCTCCAACGGCATAATGAATCTGTCACTTGAATGACGTTTGAATCTGTTTATTGTCTTACGAGTCATGACTCAACATGATTTTCCGAATTGAATTTATTGAAAATAATGAGAAATACAACTGAAAATTAACTAATTCGCATTCGATAATAAAAAAAATCTTCTTTCGATCGGTGTCATTATAAACCCTCTAACTTAAAATGGGGAGCAGCAATCTGCGAAAAACCTTTTTCCCATGTTATTGCCTATGTTCGGTTTCGGAATATTCACCCGGTATATCAAGGGCGCAAAGTAAGCGATTTCAGCCCGCGATGATAGTTTGGAGCCCGACCAAATGGAGGGCTGTAAATCATCAAGGGATGAAATTGCTCTTGCGCCAGAGATATATACATAATTTTATCTTCAACCGGAAAGACGTGGTGCGATTTATTTTTATACATAAAGATTTTCCTACTATTAACATTAAAAATCATAATACCAGGATCTAATAAAAACAAGGTGTATTTTCGTAGCAACTACGCAAACATGGTCAGAAAAATTTACTTTTCCGCCCTCGAGCGAGAATGGTTTACATTGCGCCCTCGGGCGAGAATGGTTTACTTTGCGCCCGCACATGCGGGCGGGAATAGGGTACTTTGCGCCCGGTTGAGGATAAAATACATTTTATATTCAATATTGTGAAATATAAAAATGATTGAAACACGTGTAATACTATATATATTTTTCTGCTCAGCTTCTTTGGAGTTGATCCGTTAATTGGTTAAACACTGGAGTGATAATTGATTACGATTTCATTTCATTAATGTAGTTATACAGGGTGTTAACAAATCGGAGATGTTATACATTTATAGATCTCATTAATACAAAAAAGGCTTAATAAACATGGGTCCGGAAACGCTTCGTTTCAGAGATACAGGATGTTAAATTTAAAAAAAATCCGGCCATCCCTGAATTAAATAATTTAAATATAAGGGAGCCAAAGCATGATCCTTAATAGCACCAATAAACTTTAAAAGTTTCACTAAAATCGGCTAAGGGGTTTTTGAGATATTGGAGCATTTTAGTTTTTGTCTAATCATGTCCAGAGACGTGCAAAAATATGGGCTTTATTTTTTTCTTGAAAACGAAGCCAGATGCGAAAAAAACTTAGGAGACAAAAAACTTGCGTTTTTAGTTGCTTTATTAACAAAAAATATAGGAAAGCAAAAAATCTGCTGTTGTGTTTTTCAGACGCGGGTAGCTAAAGTTTCATTATTATCGAGATTTAGACGTGCATATGTTCAAAACTGAGGTTCATTAAAAAATTCTAATCAAAATTTCTTAGTTCAAATTGCTCAAACTGAAAAATTACTATTTCACACGTGTCACAAAAGGAATGCTACTTTATTATAAAATCAAATTATCCAGCGATTATAAGTTATATAGCTAATTAATTACAATATAAAATAATAGTATATTACATACCGAAGTGGAATGAGACTTTCCACCGTGGTATGTATACTATTTTATTCGCACCCACTTTATTCTAAACAATAATTGGAAAAATTATTATATTATGATACGACAGCTTGTGACGCGCATGAATGGATGAACGAGATTCCCAGTGTCCCTACCTACACAGCGGTCGGGAATGTACTTCCCGCACTCACTTCCCGCTCAAGTGCGGGAAGTGAGTGCGGGAAGTAGCGGGCGGAAATATACGACTTCCCCCACTCAAATGAGGTCAGTAATGTTAACATTACATATATGGTTGCGAATAATAGATAATAAACTTGTGTATTAAAAAAGACAAATTGACGTAGTTTCTATAGTATTAACAAAACTAAATATGATAAAGTGTGTATAATATTTAAAAAGGAAAATCATGATATTTGATGGTGTCAAAGCAAACTACGATTTATATTGAAACAAATTTTAGGTTGCAACTCAAAAACTATAAGCGACATAAAAAAGTGCATTAAGGATACCTACTTTGTTTTTTTATATTTAGAAAAACAAATGAACTGCAGTGTACAATAGAAATATTGATTTTTTTTGTTAGTTTTCCACTGTAACTCCAAAATCAAAAGAGATATTCGAGTTCTATCGTATATCACTATTGTATTACTCGAAAAGTTGACCCCATGCTGTGCAAACCAATTTCTTTTAGCTCTAATGATAAAGAAGACTTACATTTAACCTCATCGAAAATGGGACATCGATACGGTAAAGTAAAAAGTATTTGTATTTCGAAGTAACATTTCAAATTTTCATTGATTTAGTGATTGTTCTTATTCGTTAAAATATCACCTAGCAGTAATGGATTCTAAATAACTAGCAATAAACTGAATAATAATAAAATACTAACTTGAAAATTTTTAGTGCATTTCGCACTGGACGATTTTTTGATGACTTACAGATTTTGCATCTCTAAGGCATAACAAACATTTCTGGCTAGGTCGTAGCTTTGTATCTCCTAGTGCTCGCAAATGCACTTTTGTGACGACTTTATGGGCCGCTAGCAATCTACTATTAGAGCATAGTGAGATATATTTTCTTATAACAGGTAGGTAGGCAACACACATTGCGCTGTTTATATACAGTAGGTATTATAAATATCTTAGTAAACTTTGCTTTGGTTAAACAAGTAAAAGTCAGTTGTTCCTGCGTCGTTGTAGTAAGCTAATTGCTATCAGGGTTTTGGTGGATGATCAGAAACTGCTTTAATGTAACTGAACTGGATCCCTGTGGTTTCTACAAATAATTACAGTTAATTGGTTTTGATTTCTTTATATAATTAAATTATGGGTATAAGTAATATAGTAGTATAATGAAAGCGCTCTTGACACATTTTCGTTATATTATATTTGTAGCCCACCTTCCCATGATTCCAAAATAACAAAAAGTACTTGGTGCTCACGCACGGTTCACGAGTTAGAGCGCATCAAAATTTAAAATTAAAAATTTTCAAACCCCCATAACATGGCAATCATTACCGCTACAAAAAAAGGTACCTGTTACAGTAATGTTATAACTAATGCATATTAGTAAATAAATGTTCAAAAAAGTTCGAAAGATCTCCACAAAGCGGGAACTACTGCCTCAATGTTTAATGAAATCGCGTTGCTGAGAATTATTTGAACCAACGGGATTTCATATTTGACAATTCGCAGAACAAATTATTTTCCACACTGTTAAATATTAATTACTAATAGCATAATTTGAAAATAAACTGTTTCGTCAATGATTTATTTAAAAATAAAATAGGAAGTACTCATTAAATTAATTATACAATCATAAGGATCAAAATACACATTGTTTATCTGTAAAATCTAACCTCATCCTCCTATTATTAGTTGACCAAATAATTAACTGTTTAAAAACTTAATGTAAACGTCTGAAGAAGTTAGTTTTTAAATGCAAACGAAACGCGAGTAAAAATTAATTTGATTGAACAATATTTAACTGCATAGTTAATTTCCAAAACCAAAATGTTTGGTTGCTCGTCTATGTTGTAGCAGAATCACATCTGCCTGCAACTACGGACGGTACTGAACTGCATATTTCACTCTAAATTATGGTTGTGTTTTTATCTAACCGCGCGGTTTCTTCATAAAAATCGCGCCCCGATCGATCGAAATCGCTCCGTCAGCCTACCGCCCTATCCCAGCTGGCTTGTCGCTACCTCTCCGCTTCCGCGCAGCTTGTTAGTCTGATTAGCTGGCCATAGACACGCGTTTAAAACCGCCACGAATGTAGTTTTTCGTGGAAGTTTTGAACGCATGTCTATACCCAGCTTATGGCTGCGCATATGCACACGTTCAAAACCGACACGGATGTACTACATTCGTGGCGATTTTAAACGTGTGTCTATGGCCAGCTATTCTGATAATTTAAAAACGTGCAGAGTGATTGCTGAGCGGATTCAGAACCACTCCGCTGCCGCGCCGCCACCGCGCCGCTACCGCCATTCTGAATCTACCTTAATGGGGAAAGAATTGCAGTTTTACGAGCTCAATTTAATCAGCTTTTTGTTTTTTGAAAAAATGCAAGGCTAACTAGATATTTCCCAAAAATGATTTTTTTCTAATTTCGTTTGGTGCCTGTAGCTCTCTTATTATTGACTTTAGAAAAAATGTGTAAAGGAAAAAGTTGTAGATAATTATGTGCTTAATAACACAGTCTAACCAAATGTTTTATTTAAGCTATAATTTTTGAGTTATGACACAAACTTGTGTTTTTTCTAATAGAAACCAGAGTCGGCCATGACACTATAAAAAAGGCTATTTTTCAGTGATTCTAACGATATACCGCTTGATATAGCTATTTTTATAAATAAATAGATTATGGCTATTTTTCTCTTTTCATTTTCGAACTGTTTAAGTAGTAGGCTATAGAAACAATCATATCACATTTAATAATAAAATTTAAGTTAGTTATTAAAAATATTCTTTTAATTTCGAAATTATAAACAATTATTTTGGTGTGAAATATTTATTCCATTGGAGTTACAATTTTAAATAAAAATAATTTCTGAGAAACTAATAAACAGAGAATGACAAATGATAAATTAAGGAACAATAAAGGTAATTGAAATATAAATAAAGTAGTACCAAAACAACGTAATTAAAGTAAGTAGAGTATTTAAGACTAAATATGTTCAAAAGGTTCACCATTATGGTTAATACACAAGTTACACCTTTTTAAAACCGAATTTGTTGCTTTTCTAACTAAACGTCCATGAATATTAGCAAAAGCTTCTAGTACAGCTTCTCTAAGGTTGTCGATTGTGTCGTACGACTTTTGATACACCCTATTTTTTACCATTCCTCATAAATAAAAATCTAAAACAGATAGATCGGGGGATCGAGGTTGCCATGTAACCGGCGCGTTTCTTCCTATCCACGAGTTCGAGAATGTTTCATTTAAATGATTTTGTACCAATAGCTGATTATGTGGTGGTGCCCCATCGTGTTGAAACCATTCGAGCATACCACATGTCTGTAAGGGTAATTTATCTAACATATTATCAAAATCGTTCTGCAGAAAGTGAAGATAACGATCACCAGTTAATGTATGGTAAAAAATGTACAGACCAAGAATTGTCGAACCCATGACGCCGCACCAAACATTAAATCCAAAATTAATTTGGCGTCTCCTCTGTTCTACATGATGCGGATTTTCTTGCATTCATAGATGTTGATTATGGCTATTAAACTTGCCGCAGTTCGTAAATTGTGTTTAATCGGTCCACAAAACATTAAATGTAAAGTGAGGGTTAGCTTCACACATGTTACTAAACCAAGTACAATATTCAATACGCTTATTGTAATCATTAGGGTGTAGCGTTTGTGCAACTGATAATTTATAGGGATGAAACCTATGCTTTTTCAGTACTCTTACAACAGTACGTTGCTTCCGTTTCAATTTCTCGGGTTGAAAACGACGGATTTTGCATTACACGTGCCAATACGTTTACCTCTGCTTCTTTATTAATGTCTCTTGCAGTCTTATTTGGTTTGCAGAAAGAACCATGGCTTGAATCTATACCTTTTCAACTTCAAATTGGGACTAATCAATTTCAAAATGGGAATAAACAATTTCAAAATGAAATAAACAATTTCAATTTGAGAATAAACAACTTCAAATTGGGACTAATCAATTTCAAATTGAGAAAAGCTTTTTGTTAACGGTAGTCTTTGCAAAACGACAATTACATGGTTGTGACGGGACGGAACACCAGCAACAACTAACAATAATTAGTTCCATCCTGCCACAACCATGTAATTGCCATTTTCCAAAGGCTACCGTTAACAAAAAGCTTTTCTCAATTTGAGGTTGATTAGTCACAATTTGAAGTTGTTTATTCTCAAATTGAAATTGTTTATTTCATTTTGAAATTGTTTATTCCCATTTTGAAATTGATTAGTCCCAATTTGAAGTTGAAAAGGTATAGTTTAGCGATCAACTCCAATCGACATGTGCTGTACACCATTCGACGCGTCTCGTTGAGCTGAACAATATTGCTGCTGGGGACATTCGGGGCAGACCAACGGTTACTGAGATACAGCACAGTAAAGATTAAAATATCCCACACTAAGTCTACGGCGCGTTCGCTTTAAAATGTCTTTATGCTAAATCATGTGTGTTGGGTTGGGTTGGGTTGGGTAGGGTTGGGCTGGGTTGGGTTGGTTTGGGTTGGGTTGGGTTGGGTTGGGTGAGGTTAGGTTAGGTTAGGTAAGGTTACGTTAGGTTAGGTTGTGTTAGGTTAGTTTAGGTAAGGTTATGTTAGGTTAGGTAAGGTTAGGTTAGGTTAGGTAAGGTTAGGTTAGGTTAGGTTAGTTAAGGTTACGTTAGGTTAGGTTAGGTTAGGTAAGGTTAGGTTAGGTTAGGTTAGAATAGGTTAAGTTAGATAAGGTTAGGTTAGGTTAGAGAAGGTTAGGTTAGGTGGCGCGCAGTGTGACTTGTTATTAGCCTTCGGTGAGGTACGCTGCGCGGCGCCCCGCCGAAGGCTCCAGAGTGTTTTCCACGAAAAAAACTTTTTTCAGATTTCGCAATTAATTTTCAGTCGGATGGTCCCTTATTTTCGTATTTATTTTTCTTATAGCTGGGGGGCATTTTTCAAAAACTTTATAGTGCTGTATCTCAGTAACCATTGGTTTAGGTTAGGTTAGGTTTGGTAAGGTTAGTGTTGGTGAGCCTCCCAGTTTTCCGTTATGTTTGGAAAATTCCTGGTTGCAAGCTCGATTGCACTGTAGTGGACTGTATGCATTTATTCTTCACTAAATTATACACTCGTTGAAAGCAAAGTAGGTAATTTATTCGCAATAAATTAACACACAAACATTTGAAAATTTAAACAAAGAATTAGCGTTTCTCGGAGTGGACTGCTCGCGTCCAGTCAGTTTGACAGACCGAGGGTAAGTGGCGCGGGGAAGGTAAGCTCCAAGAGTTCTGAAATGCGCATAGTACAACGCACAACTACAAGCGAAGCGGCAAAATTTATGAAACACTTAACATACCGCCCGCCTTGGAAAGGGTAACCTTTCAAATAACAACAGTACAAATTTGACATGTAACAGCTAGAGTAAAACATGTAAATAGATCAAACATATACAAAGCATAATAATACATAGATCTTAAGGTAATACAAGAAAACCCGAACAATGGAAAGCCAAAAGGCTTTACGAAACACTGCGCAGGACGCTAACGTGCTAGTTCACAACACTAGGTAGCGGACACAATTTGGCGAAGGATCGCTTTACGATCCCTGACACAGTTTTCACTGACGACACACGCGTAACGCCGTCAAGGCCAGGGTGCAGCTCGGTGACCCGGCCTAACCTCCACTTCAGAGGGGGAAGATTGTCATCCTTAATGAGGACGATGGAACCCGGCTGGAGGTCCGAAGAGTGTGTGCGCCATTTGGTGCGCTGTTGGAGTTCTGAGATGTACTCTTTACTCCATCTTTTCCATACATTCTGGTGGAGCTGTTGTATTCTTTGGTATCTAGACAGCCGAGACTCTGCTATCTCAGTAACGTTGGGATCAGGCAGTGACACCAAAGGACGACCGATCAGAAAATGAGCAGGAGTCAAAGGCTGAAGGTCGTTTGGATCAGCGGACAAAGGAGACAGGGATCGGGAGTTTAAGGTCGCTTCCACCTGTGCTAGCAAAGTGCAAAATTCATCGTAATTTAGACTAGCGTTACCTATAACGCGCCGTATGTGATGTTTGGAGGACTTAATTCCGGCCTCCCACAATCCGCCAAAGTGGGGACTGTGCGCGGGTATAAAATGTCAAGCTACTCCGTCGTTCGCAACTGATTCGGAAATAGAAAGGCCTTGTTCCGCAAGAAAATTGCCTAATTTAATTAATTCGGAATTAGCGCAGACAAAATTAGTGCCATTGTCTGAAAAGACATGAAGCGGTTTGCCTCGACGAGCTACAAACCGGCGAAAAGCCATTAAGAAGGTTTCAGTAGAAAGGTCAGCGACCAATTCAAGGTGCACTGCTTTTGTGACAAAGCAAACGAATAGACAAAGGTAGGACTTCACTAGTTTAGAACCACGTCCTTTGCGATCCTTTATCATGAACGGTCCACCATAATCGATACCAGTCGTATGAAATGGGGGCGATGATTGAATACGAGAGGCTGGCAGATCCCCCATTATGGGTTCGGTTAACTTAGGAGAAAATCTAAAGCACCGCAAGCATTGATGAACCACTTGCTTGACTATATTTCTGCCAGAGGTAATCCAATATCGTTCTCTGAGATTAGCTAACAGCATTTGAGGTCCGGCATGGAGAAGCCGAAGATGCTCATGCGAAACTAGGAGTTTGGCGAATGGATGTTTGCCAGAAATCACTAGAGGAAACTTCTTGTCAAAAGGCAATTGAGAGTTGCGGAGCCTACCACCAACTCTTAGCAGTCCCTTGGAATCCAGATAGGGGTTCAAGGATATCAAAGCAGAATATTGTTTCACAGGCTTGTTCTGTGACAACAGCTTAAATTCGTCAGGAAATGACTCGCGTTGTGAAAACCTTGCAAGCCTTACGAGGGATGCTTGCAGTTCATCTGTAGAAAGGGGCTCAGAAAGACGATCAGCTTTGGGCGTCCGAGCATTGTTATAAAAACGAAAGCAATAAGCTGTAACTCGCTGTAATCGAGCCAAGCTTGAATACTGATTGAACGGAAATGGTTCAACAGAGGTTACAGAAAAACTCTGAGCTTCTTTTTTGAATTCTGGAAGCTCAGCAAGAACATGTCTGGAAGTAGGCCAATTTAAATTAGGGTTTGAAACGGACATATGACCTAATTCAGAATATTCATTCATGAAATTCGAATAGCGATTGGACAAGTCAGGGTTCGCTTGTAACCGCTTCTCTAATGATAAGAATCTTTTCTGAGCGATTTGCAATGAATCACCCAATACCTCTACAGGTTTCTTGAGAGGGATAGAGACAACGAATCGACCATTCGCTTCTCGTTGAGTATTTTGCACGAAGTGTGCCTCACAGGCGTTCTCTTCATTTGTGCGGACCTTTTCCTCTGGGTAATGTTCGAGTTGCCAAAACCTAGCAATGGGGTTAGAAGCATCCTCGATCGTGCTAAGATTGCAATGTACAGGGTACGCAGAAGGGGTCCTGTAGGGCCAGAAACAATCCAGCCAAAGCGAGTTTTTTGGAGGATGGGAAGATTTGGGCCTAGACCAATTTGCCCAATACAAAGGAGCTGCCAGAAAATGGGCGAACCGATCAGAATGTCGATGGTGCCCGGTTGGTCGTAGGACAGATCTGATAACTTGATGTTATCAGGAACCTTGAAACTGTTTCGCTGGACACGAAAACTTGGGGTTGTACCTGTAATCTCATCGAGAACAAGACAGGATAGACCAATACTGTATGAGGTGTGAGGGGCTTGCAGCTTGATATCACACCTAGCTTTGATTTGAGAAGCAGCTTTACTTAAGCCAGAAACAGTAACGTTGACTTCGCGAATTGGAAGCTTCAACCTTTTACACAAATCTGAACGTATGAAGTTCGATTGGGAACCGGAATCCAGCAGGATTCGCACAACATGAGGCGTACCATCATCAGCGATGAGTTTAGCGGTAGCCGTAGGTAAGAGTACCTGCAAAGCATTCGAACAGAATGCCGAAATCGATTGATTTACTTCAACAGGGGTTTCTGCTGACACCGCAGATCCTGGTTGACTAGAAGAAGCATTTTGAAATTTGTCCTCATGAAGAAGGGTGTTGTGCCTTGATTTGCACTTTCTACACGTATATTTGGAGCTAGAGCGGCTCGAAAGGTGACCCTGAGTTAGGCAATTAAAGCATACACGGAGCTCTTTTGCCTTTGAATTTCTGTCAAGAGAAGACAGCTTGACAAACTTATCGCATTTGTACAAGGGATGAGATCCTTTACAAAATGGACACGAAAGGGTACCTGACACAAATGATTTCGAATGTACCTTGGAAGACTTTTCGGGTACAGGCTTAATATTTTTTACTTCCAGAGTTTCTAGAAGATTTGCTGTGTTTTGTAAAAATTCCTTGAACTCGTCAAGATTAGGCAGGTCAGAACTTGACCGGTTTCTAAGGACCTCCCATTCACGGAATGTCGTGGGGTCCAGTTTTTTAGAAACGACATAAATGATAACAACATCAAGAAGCTCGCTTTCGGTAGCTAATGATTTGATTGCTGTAAAATGTTTGAATAACATATCGCTAATCGTATGTAATTTAGTTGCAGATTCCTTACTGCACGATTCAAGGTCGAAAATAGCATTGAGGTGGTTATGAATCAGAATTTTTGGATCATTGTAACGATTACACAATGCATCCCAAGCTAGAGTATAATTACTCGCAGTAAACTATAAACTTTTTATAATTTGGCTTGCATCACCCTGTAAACTAGCCTTTAAGTAATGCAGTTTTTGAATATTAGTTAGCGTTTGATTCTCATGAATTAAACTAATAAAAATCTCATGAAATTCCAACCACTCTGACACATTTCCTGAGTATGTAGGAATCGAGATGGTAGGAAGGCGTACAGATCGAATATTGCAATGCGAGCTGCAGCATGAATGCGCTGATCTCACGCTACCGTTAGGAGATCCAGAACGATCTGGTGCAACATCAGACTGTTTGTTGTATTCATTAATAAAATATTTAGCTTGTGAGATTGCAAAATAATAAGAATCTTCAAATTCAACTTGTTGCTGCATTTCAGGTTCTGCATCCTTACTGTTTTCTAAAATTTGTTCATGAACCGCATAATATTCTGATGACAAGGTGGCTGTATCATTCAATCTTTCTTGCAATTGAATAAATTGAACGCTAGATAAGAATTGGTCTTCATCGTGAATTGTTTGCAAAGATTGCACTTAATTTGCGAAACGCGTAACCTTGCCTTTGATAGAGCCACGTGCTCTTACAAGCGAATCCATAATTGTTGAAATTAAAACAGTTTAACAGATAGAACCAACTTTCGTAAGCCCCTGGCACGGAATTTTGTTTACAACGCAAGACAGCGCTGCCACGACGCGAAATTAACTTGGCGCTACGACGCAAAGGACGGCACTGGTACAACGCGAGATTAACTTGTGAATAATTCGACTGCAATATGAAACATGCAGGGGATATGTACTCGCTCACCGTATGCTCTCTTCCTTCCTCTCGTTAGGGACGAATTTAACACGATTGAAACTGCGTGTTGTACTTGCCTTGTTTAGGCTGCGAATCCGGGCCGATGATCCATCCGGCTCGAAGGAACAATGTTGGCGAGCTAGCAACCAGGAATTTTCCAAACATAACGGAAAACTGGGAGGCTCACCAACAGTTAGGTTAGGTCCGGATAGGTAAGGTTAGGTTAGGTTAGGTTAGGTAAGGTAAGATTAGGTTAGGTTAGGTTAGGTTAGATTAGATTAGGTTAGGATAGGATAGGTTAGGTTAGGTTAGGTAAGGTTAGGTTAGGTTAGCTTAGGTTAGGTTAGGTTATTAGGTTAGGTTAGGATAGGTTAGGTAAGGTTAGGTTAGGTTAGATTAGGTTAGGTTAGGTAAGGTTAGGTTAGGTTAGGTGGCGCGCAGTGTGACTTGTTATTAACCTTCGGTGAGGTACGCTGCGCGGCGCCCCGCCAAAGGCCCCAGAGTGTTTTCCACGAAGAAAAAATTATAAAAAAAAACTTTATTAGTGTTGTATCTCAGTAACCACTGGTCTGCCCCGAATGTCCCCAGCAGCAATATTGTTCAACTCGACGAGACGCGTCGAATGGTGTATAGCACATGTCGATCGGAGTTGGTCGCTAAACTAGATTCTTATGATTACTCTCCCAAATTATCATACAGTCTCTTAAAGGTAGGTAGAGAAGGCTGGTGACGATCAAAATACCGTTCGAAATAGTGTTGTGCGGCATTTTTAAGGCACAAAATGTAACACTCAATCATATCACGCTTTTCTTGATTAGAAAAATTCATATTGATAATTTATGAAACCTCAATCAACATTAATTAGAAACTAAATAATATGCACCTGTCAATAATTGTCGCTTGCATCTGTTAATTGTTTCCATAGCCTACTACTTGAACAGTTTGAAAACAAAAAGAGAAAAATTACCATAATTTATTTATTTATAAAAATAACTAAAAATGGCCTTTTTTATAGTCATGGGCGACTATGGTTTCCATTAGAAAAAACACAAGTTTGTGTTATAACTCAAAATTATAGCTTAAATAAAAAATTTGGTTATTAAGAACATAATTATCTCCAACTTTTTCCTTTACACATTTTTTCTAAAGTCAATAATAACAGAACTACAGGCACCGAACGAAATTAGAAAAAAATCATTTTTCCGAAATATCTAGTTAACCTTGCATTTTCAACAAATCAAAAAGCTCTTTAAATTGAGCTCGTAAGACTGCAATTCTTTCCCCATTTAACCCTCTCTCTATCTCCAATACTTTCCGAGATCCCTATGCTAAACATTCAAAAAAACTCACCCTGTATATTGACACAGCATTTGGTAGTTTTAACAAATTCTATGTATTGAATTGTTATAGGTAAAACAAGTTAGAACATAAAGAACAGACTACAACTTTTACATTGCAGAAAAATACTTTAAAGTGATGATGTAATAGTATGTATGTATTGTCGGTAACTTCATTTTACCTTGGGGTAGTACAACTTAAAAATTAATTAAGTATAAATTAGCAATTGATTGATTGATTCCTGTAGCTCTTTAGTGGAGGAAAGGGCACTTTGCGGTGTTTGTAAAGCCTAGTGTTGATGGTGGGTGACTAGTCCCGTGCGCTCTTATCCTTTACCATTTTATTTACAGACTCCTTCCATTCAATAGCAATAGCCGTTTATAAATAGATAAATTATAGATAAGACCATGACTGCAATATTCATCAACCCGTTTAGTACCTAATAGGCCAATCTACTATTTTACAGTACAATATTAAAAAAGATACTTGCAGACACAAGAAATAATCTCTGATACTACATTTAGTATCAATCTCTTTACATTTAATTAATAATTAATCTCACGGTCAAGGATTATGTTAACTTTATAATTATAATTATTTGGTTTAGGCAGCTGTAGTTCAACTTGTAGCATGCTAAATATTTTTGTCATTCAATTAACCACCGTACAGAAGTATTTTATATACTTTCTTCTTTAATTTGGTAATTAGCTAGTTCAGCAAACAAATTCCTATTCATAGCTTTGTTGATTAATATATAATTAACAAATTACACTAACAGACATAAGGCAGGTATTTTGTAACGATTTATTCGACCACGTCAGTTGGGTTGCCTTAAGTCTTACAATCATTGGTATTTTATTGTTGAATTGAAACATTACTGGTCATGTCTGTCGATTAAAATATAAGTCTATTTAAATATCTGCGAATGAAAATAATAAAATAGCAATTTTGAAATGATTATAAATTTGCATGTAAAGTTTATATAGAATAGAACACACAACCTTTAATCTAATTTTCTTGAAATGTACTGCTCCAAGAAGTAGAATGAAAGGGACCTTCCCCGCAGATACTTATTCCTGATATAATTTGCTAACAAAATATGAGAAAATGTCACTTAAACCGATACCGACAGGAGTTACTAAATATAGACTTTAATATGGAATTTACGACTCTATATGAATAAGACGTCAAAACACAAGAGGAAATATTTGTGGTTATGAATTTTGAAATCATGTTCTGGCTAATTTTAGATCTTAATAATAAATACACTCTCCACAGTATGCTTTTTATTGAAAAAACAAGACCAAGAGTTCCGCTAAGCCTCAATACACAAAACAATTTTCAGTCTTTTAATTCTATAAGCTTTAATACAATTAAATAACAAACTTACACTATGCTGTAATAGATTCGTGTAATGCAAAGCTATTCAGTACTGTTCTGAAATGGTTAAATGCTTATCTGTATATAACAAGTGTTCAATTAAAAAAAAAAAAAGAGTGCAAAATGCTAGGAATCTATATTTTCAGTGGCATTTCGTTCTGGTACTGTCAATCATGCATTGTAACTTATTTGCAAGAGAGCAGAGAACATGAAATAGCCACCACTGGTTAAGTTATTAATTAATTTAAAGTGGCGGAACTGTAGACTGTACCCAGACAATCAAAGCATTTTGGTCTCCTCATTTGACTGAACACCCGTTTTGGCTACAGAAATGAATTTTAACATTTGAAATGC
Organism: Agriotes lineatus; assembly: GCA_940337035.1. NCBI lineage: Eukaryota > Metazoa > Arthropoda > Insecta > Coleoptera > Elateridae > Agriotes > Agriotes lineatus. The sequence goes on along the minus strand of CALNHX010002573.1, from coordinate 40,323 downwards.
TGGAATGCTACTAACGGTATGCAAATAATACGTATGAAACAAATGACTGTCACTCACTCTACCCACTTAATGAAATACTGACAAATGATAAGTATCCACGTGATGAATATGTACAAAATACGATACACATGTAAGTAACATCAATAAACTAACAACACATTCCATAACAACTCATACACGACCACATTGCAACTACACACTTAGTTTTTACGGAAACTTCTCAGAATTGGATACATGGTATCCAGAGCGTCTTTTATATCCTGCCGAGATTTTCCGCCCGTGAAGACAATCTTACCGTTAACAAAAATTAGCAAAACAACTCTTGGTTTAATTAGGCGGTAAATTAAACCAGGAAACAACTCTGGTTCGTATCTGCAAAGGCATATTTAGAACTTTCATAAACTGCAAGTGAATGCAACTTACCTGCTGAACTGTCCATGCACCTGGTGCATGTTTTCTATTTTAATCGGAAAGCGCAGGTCGCACGTGGCCACTATATTCTGTACTTTGAAGTTTATCATTTTTACCTGAAATTTGCTGTGAAATATGCTGCCAGTAATCTATAAAGGATGATCAGAAAAATTTTTGGACATGACTTGAATAAAAACTTTGTGCTCGTCAGAAAACAGTTTTAATAACCACAGTTTCGATTGTCGTCAAATTAACATTTGACACTAAGTTTGTTTTCCACAGCTGCCTTGTCCAAGAATTTTTATAATATTACTGCAGAAACCTCTTACATTAAAGCCGAGTTTTTGAATTATTCTGGCAAATTTCTTTGAGGATAGCAAAGCGTCGTGCTCATTCCTAGCCCCAGTGCACACGATTTTTCCAGATTTGAAAATGAGAGCAGTGCTCCTCGGGTTCCTTATTCTCATTATTACCCCATTAAAACGGGCTGGATTGTATTCCGAATTGCGCGTGCGAGAATTGATTGCCATGAGATCTAGTTCACAACTGAGGTTCAATGTGGCAACGCAGTTTCTGCAAAATGCTGTGTTACATGACGAATTGTATTTGGGTACATTACTCACTGCAGAGTGACATTTGTGTGAGGGTCGCTTGTGCCTCCTGGTGTTAAAACGGTCATGTTGGACGCAGACTTAGATGGAGGTATCGACTAAAATCATAGGATATTTACATTGCTAAGCTGCGCAATAATAATTAGCACTCATTACATTAAATATACAGTGCACTGCACTTGAGTAAATGAGAATTACCCACCATCATGCTTGTCGGTGCAGCTGCATTCGATGGAGGAGTGCTTGACCAGTCTGGTATCGGTACTGCTGGAGTGAACCGAGCTGGGCTGTTGAGCATGGCCCTCAGATGTACATCTCCTGCCTTGGAATCCATTGCGATTCCTTGTAGTGGCGGTTAATACAATACAATACTTCAGGAAAATACTCTACCACAGCATTACCACACTGATTACATATTAATGCTTAAGACATATTGCAGAACTTTTGAAAAAATGTGGTTAGATCACACGGAGGAATTCGAGAGCGACAGCTTGACTTGAAGTTGGCTATGGATTGCGCACGCTTGCGCAACTCATAAACGTGCGGATTTACTTTAGCAACGGGGTTAATAGTAACTTCATTTAGTTGTATTTTAATTTTTTAAATCTGCACATTGACAAAATAGAATACATGTTAATAACTATTTTAAATTGCATTAACCCGTAATCACAGATGACTGGTCTGGGAGACCATGGGCAGTTATAACATTTTATATTTATTACTTCTACTTTTTATGTACCTTTTGACAAGTTTTACATCTGCCTTGCAAGGATGAAAGATGCAGATGCTATTAATTTTTTATTACACTTGTTTTAGACGTTTGAAGTTTTAGGATAGTCTGGTAGACCAGTAATCTGTGTTAGTGGGATCTATTTTGCCTAACTCTGATATAACGTTTTTTACCCTTTTATAAGTTTGCGACAAAATAAATGCACAACCTGATCCATATAAACGAACAGTAACGCACAGTAATCTTGATTATAAAAAAAACCTTGTTATAATGTTTAGATGATACGATAATAATGTTGAGCCTGATAGTGACTTTCAGACGCAATAGAATTAGATCCAGCAAATACACAAGAGGAAACATTAAAAAAACTTATTTCTGTATTACATGCAAAAGAAACTTATGTTGTAGTTTTCTTGATAACAATAATTTCTAAAATTAGTATGTAATTTGTTAGAATATAGGTTTATTTATATTATAGAAATAGTTCTTTTGTTAATATTCAAATTGAGTTAGAATACATTTTTAAATTTTGTGTCAGATTTATATATTTTTGTTACTTTGTTTACTAGGCTAGTATGTTCTTAGCATTACTTATGGACATTAAAGACATTATCTAAACATTATAAACATTAATCCAAGAACATTTTTAAAGTAGTTAGCAGAAAAATAAACTAGAAGGTCCATCAGACCCGTCGTCTGTGTATATAAAACAAAATATAGACGTCTGTAGTTACGGGTTAATAAGAAATTAGATAACATTCGTAATCAAACAAAAATTCCTTTAATAGTTATTTACTATACAAGGGGATAAGTGCATCATTAATATACGTGTGTGTAAGTGACAAACGAGTGCGTAACATGAGTTATGTAAGCACACACGTATATTAATGATGCATCATCACAAAATGTATTGTACAAAATGTAATCTACGACTGCCCAACATTAAGAAAAATGTTAGATCTATAATTTTCAAAAATATTTTAGTAGGCCAATGTCATTACGTCATTCATTTGACACGATTTTCGTTAGGTAAAGAAGCAATTACACCACTAGTGGTGTAATAGAAGTTCATTACAAGACTAGTGATGTAATCAGAGTCGGGCAGTATCTAGATACTTTGTATCTAAGATACTTGTTACAGATACAGATACTGTATCTGTATCTATCCGTCTTTTTGAAAAGTATCAGTGAAAAGTATCTACTGATACAAAATTATCAGCCTCAGATACTCAGATACATAAAAGGTTTATTTGCAGATGAATGCGTTTCAAACCTGTCCGGCTGTCAAGTGTCAACGTTTTCGAAGGCCAAGCTTCATGCCTGGGGTCAATAACCTTGCCCTTTTCTTTGCGGAGAGGGCGTCAGTCACCCGGCCTTTAATCCCCTGGCCAGGCTGCCGTTATTCTTTCGTGTGACTTTGAGGAGTGCCGAACTCAATTTGATAAGCACTAAAAAATATATTTGTATTTGTATCCGTGGACCATTCACAAAAGTATCTGTATCTTGTATCTAAGATACCGGAATTATGAAAGTATCTGTATCTGTACTCCAGATACTTTTTAAAAGTATCTTGCCCAACTCTGGATGTAATAAGCTTCATTACATAATGGAAATAGTGTCAAATGAGTGACGTAATAAGTTACTTATCCCACTGGAGTAGATAAAAAGGGGAAGGGGAAAGTCATCCTTTCAATTAAGATTGCTTACAGCATTACAAGAGCAAAAAGCTCTATAAACAACTTTAGATGACAGTATTTAATTTATGTTTAGGTGAAGGAAGAACCTATGAGATTTTGTTCGGCTGCAAATCCACATTTTTCTTTAGCAGAAAATTCGCAAAGCCATTGAGATTTACAAACACCCTAAAAATCCCTTCCTTCTATGTGAAAAATGGTAGTTCCTAAGTTCCGCCCACTGCTACTAAACGGCGACGGCACTTGTTGAACCAAGACGGCATTTTCCTATGAGTTCTCGCCTTTCTTCTTCCGATCGTTGGAAGAGTTTCACCTCTGGCGTGGTTTACACGTTGAGTTACCGTCCTGTTTTGCTTTTCCTCCTGATGAAGCCCCTTATGAAAGTGGGTTGAGTTCTTCGACCTCAATAATGACACCGTTCAATCCCAGAAGTCGTCTGTTACTTAACGACAAAGGCTGTAAAAGCCTCCGAAATCACCAGCAAGATACCCTAATTTTTGAAAATGTTGGTTGTGTAATTGTGTCTTTCTTCCAATTCCTCCAGTATCGTGGATTTTTTTCGTAGTTAGTAAGAGTGTGTTTTTGTTAACGCCAAGATCACGCGTAATTGCTCTTATGCTTATCCCATCCTTCAATCTGATTCGAATTATTGCTTTCTGAACTTTGTTTAAAGGTGCCATCTTAACTTGACGTTAACAGTGTCAATGTCATATGACAGGAGTTTGTTTGAAGTTGTCATATACAGCCCAATTAAACCTGTTCCTGTTTGGCTGTACCCGTTTTCGATTATGAAGGCAATGGTGTTTAGACTAGTTAATGTAACATATTTCTATTTCTTTGTATAATATTAAGTTTGTGTATTTTCGTTGCCAGTTTTGTATTTCGGGCGCACTCGCTCATTTTCGGAGGGTTGGCTGGTGCGCCATTTTAAAATCTTCGGTGGTCAGTTCAACCACTGACACGCAAATGATGAGTTGAAATAAAGTGGTTACTCAGAAAAGTTTTATTTTATTAACATACTTTGGTCCTTCGCAGTCGAATTAATAAGAACTATGTGTAGTGTGTGTGTAAGAGTTTATCGGGTAACCAATTAATCAAATTTACCGTCGATAAACCAAATTCGCCAAGTGTTTGAAATCCGTGGCCTGTACCAGTACCAGCGCGTCGATTTCTAAATTCATCTTTTGAGCGACTACGTGGAAGCATCAGCGATTCATCCCCAAATAGTATTAAATTAATACGTAATCAAAAGGCGACACCGGAGCATCATTCCTTTGTCCATAGCCCTTGGGTCAACGTCCAGTTAGCATCCCTTCGTGCCCAGCAAGCAGCATCTTGGAGCATCTGGCACCGGCCTGTGCCTTGCACTTGCAGTTAGCAGCGTGAATCAGCTTCCGGGTGCAGAGTGACAACAAAGAAGCCCCCGCAGGTAGCAACCCTGGCTGAGAACAAAGAGGCTAAGAAGTAAGTGAGCTATCCTTATCGTATTTATCCTACTTTTCTTTATTCCTCATTATCATTGCTGCAATTACTTTGAAATTATGGAAGATTTAGCGAACTTAATACGAAAACGTGGTGTTATTAAAGCCCAACTCACGAGGTTTCAAACTTATATTAATTCAGCCTTAAGCAGTACGAATCTAGATGAAGCATTTCTTTCCCGATTAGAAATGAGAATTTCGGGAATAAAACCCATTATAGCTGATTTTAATATAGTGCAAGATGAAATTGAATCGCTTCAGTCTGAGGAAGTTGTTGCTAGTTCAGATGAACGAGAAAGCTTTGAATGTTTGTATTACACAAATTTATCTTTGGCACAAACATTCCTAAAGCAACACAGTCAAGTTACCCCCTTGCAGCAACAAACAAATTCAAATCGGAGCAACCTCGACCATCCCGGGATAATAAATCAAGTTCGTCTTCCAACCGTTAATTTGCCTGAATTTGAAGGCGATATCGGGCATTGGTTAGAGTATAGAGACTTATACAAATCATTAATACATGATAATGAAACAATTACAATAGTTCAAAAATTTCTATACCTAAAGGGCTCCGTGAAGAGAAAGGCAAGCGAAATAATTCAATCCTTACAAGTGTGCGATATTAACTATCCCATTGCGTGGAATTTATTGCTTGAAAGGTACGACAATAAGCGGCTAATTGTAAATAACCATATTAAGCTATTGTTTAATTTACCATCTATAGCAAAGGAATCCCATATTTTGTTACGGCAGCTCCTTGACAATATTTCTAAACATTTAAGGGCATTAAAGGTGTTAGGTCAACCAGTAGAAGCGTGGGATACCATATTGATTTATTTAATTAGTGCTAAATTTGATTCCGCCACTAAACGTGAATGGGAGGCTCAGAAAATTGAAGGTGATTTTCCAACTATGGAGCATTTAAAAACGTTTCTGAAGTCGAAATGCGAACTGTTGGAAACTCTTAATGTTACGCAGGCCAGTGAACTGAAAGTTAACAAATTTAAAGCCAAATTTAATAATTCTACAGCAAGTTCATTTTTGGCCACTAATGAAAATGCAGTTAAGCAGCCTAAATGCGTCATTTGCAAAGACTCGCACAGCATTTTTAATTGCGAACAGTTTAAAGCACTTCCGATAGCGTCTCGAATACAAGAGGCAAAAAACAAAAGACTTTGTTTTAACTGCTTAAAGGGTTTCCATTCCAGTAATTTTTGTAGGGCATCAAGCTGCAGATACTGTAGGAAAAAGCACCATACACTCCTACATTTAAATACTCAAAATTCGGAAACTCAAAGTTTTCCCTCCGGAGTCGTTCAAAATAGTGTAGAAGCGTCTAGCTCCGGTCATTCGCAAACAGCGCAGATAAGTCAGGAAGAATCTAATGCAGTTTCGTCGATGAGAAGTCATATTATCAATGGCTACGAGCAGCAAGTGTTACTATCAACGGCGATCATTCGTGTTGAGTGCAAATTTGGCTCTCTTTATAATTGTCGTGCATTATTAGATTCGGGTAGTCAATCAAATATAATAACCGAAAATTTGTGTGAGCGATTAGGCTTACAAAAAACTAATATTGATTTAGCGGTAACGGGTATAAACCAGTTGTCCACCCAAATTCGACACAAAACGGAACTCAGTATGCACTCAAGCTATGGCAATTTTAAAACCACCATCTCTTGTATAGTAGTCCCAAAAATAACTGGAAATATTCCAAGCTACTCGTTCGACTCAGCCTCATTGCAAATTCCTCCGAATTAGCTGACAATACATTTAATATATCAAGTGAAATTGAAGTTCTGATAGGTGCTGAGAGCTTTTGGCAATTAATCTGTGTGGGACAAATTAAGCTAGGTGGAAATCGGATAACGTTGCAAAAAACGAGACTAGGATGGATATTAGCCGGTCCTTTAAATTGTCAGCCTAATAATCGTAACAATGTTTATTGCAATTTAAATATAGTAAGTAGTAGTCTAGATGTGCAAGCACAATTAGCAAAATTCTGGGAACTAGAGGAATGTTGCGTAACCAAGGCGCTTTCAAGCGAAGAGCGTTTTTGTGAAAGGAATTTCACCAACACTACTGCTCGCGACGAGAATGGTAGATTCTATGTCTCCATTCCGCTAAAGGAAACATCGAATAAATTAGGCGATTCAAAATTATTAGCTGTTAAGAGATTTTACGCCCTTGAACGAAAATTGGAGAGAAATCCTAAACTTAAGGAATTATATGTCAAATTCATGAGTGAATACGAGATGATGGGTCACATGAGCAAGATAGAAAATGTAGAAAATAGTGTCGTTTCGTATTACTTGCCCCATCATGGCGTGATAAAGGAAGAAAGCCTAACAACAAAGTTAAGGGTCGTGTTTAATGGGTCCGCGAAATCAACCACAGGCATCTCTTTGAACGATCTTCAAGCTGTAGGTCCGGTCATTCAGGACGACCTTTTTTCCATTTTAATCAGATTTCGCAAATATAGATATGCTCTATCGGCTGACATAGCAAAAATGTACAGGCAAGTGTTTATTCAGCCCGAACAAAGAGACTTGCAACGCATTGTATGGCGATCAAGCCCTACTGACCCATTGGCGGACTACTGTTTGAACACGGTTACGTACGGCACTGCCGCGGCTTCATTCTTGGCAATTAGGTGTCTTTTAGAGTTAGGACATAAAAGCATAAGCGAATTTCCTCGAGCATCTAACATAATTTTAAATGATTTCTATGTCGATGATCTGCTTACGGGTGCAGATTCCATCGAAGAAACAATTGCTATTCGAAATGAAATCATTTTGATATTCCAACGTGGTTGTTTCGATCTCAGAAAATGGATATCAAACGAACCCTCAGTTTTACATGATATACCTGCCTCTAATGCTGGAGATTCTAGCGCCTTGAAGTTATGTCCCGATCAAAACACAAAAACTTTAGGTTTATTATGGCTACCGCAATCAGACACATTAAATTATAATATCAAGGCAAATTAATTGCAAACTTCCGTGACCAAAAGGTATATTTTATCAGCTACAGCTAAAATATTTGATCCTTTAGGGCTCCTAGGTCCTGCTGTAATAATACCAAAAATTTTGCTGCAAAAATTATGGCAATATAATTTATCATGGGACGAATCTGTTCCTATGGATTTGCATTCTCAGTGGCTACAGTTTCAAGATGAACTAATAGCTTTGCAGCAAATAGAGATACCGCGTCAAGTAATCATCCACGATGCAACGAGCATTGAGATTCATTGTTTTTCAGATGCGTCTGAGGTCGCTTATGGCGCTTGTATTTACGTTCGGAGTATAGACGCGTTACGAAACGTACATGTTAAATTAGCTTGTGCTAAATCTAGAGTAGCACCGTTAAAAACCATTTCTATACCGCGCTTAGAACTGTGCGGAGCTCTTTTACTTGCTAGGCTTGTTGATAAGTTCAAGGCAGCCATAAAAATGCAGTTTGACGCTACGGTGTATTGGTGCGATTCGACAGTTACGCTAGCATGGATTAAGTCAGCTCCAAATACCCAAAAACATTCGTGGCCAATCGGGTTTCGGAAATTCAAAATTTGGTAGGCCAGTCTGACTGGCGGCATATTAGCTCTGGTGACAATCCTGCTGACCTCCTATCACGCGGTATTAGACCAAATAAATTAATTGGCTCAAAACTTTGGTGGCACGGCCCAGGTTGGCTAAGGCAGTTACCTACCTACTGGCCCGGTGGGGCAATTGAAAATTATCAGACTTCCACTGAGTATTTGTCTGAATGCCGCGTTGCAACTACAATTGAATTGATGGCAAGAATTGAAAACGATTTATTTACGCGTTTTTCTTCTCTAAAGCGGTTGCAGCGATGTATAGCATATTGTGTGAGATTTAAAAACAATTCATTAACGCTGAAACGTGATAGAACCATCGGTTGCCTTACAGTGACTGAATTAAACCTTGCTTTGGAAATTCTGATAAAAATTGCACAGCACGACGAATTTAAGCAAGAAATCAAGGAACTGTCGAAATCAAGGGATATTAATTCCAAAAGTAATTTACTCGCCCTACATCCTTTCCTTGATGAAAGAGGAATTTTGCGGGTAGGCGGTAGATTACAAAATTCCATTTTTTCTGAAAATAAGAAACACCAAATTATTCTCCCGACCAAGCATCGGCTTACATTGCTAATTGCGCAAGACCTGCACGAACGTACGCTACATTCGGGTCCGCAATTACTTTTGTCAGTTCTTAGGGACACATATTGGCCAATTTCGCTACGCAACTTAGTGCGAAAAATTGTTCATAACTGCGTAAGATGTTTTCGTACAAATCCCAATCGTGCTAAATATTTAATGGGATCTTTGCCTAAAGAGCGAGTAACAGCTGCCTTTCCCTTTCAAACATGTGGCGTAGATTATTGTGGCCCTATTTTAACAAAAGGCCGCAAGGGGCGAGGTTGCAAGACGATCAAAACATATATATGCATTTTTATTTGTTTTTCGACAAAGGCAATTCATGTGGAAGTTGTATCGGAACTTACCACAGAAGCCTTCTTAGCTACCTTAAGACGCTTTGTTGGAAGAAGGGGTAAGCCTTCTAAAATATATTCTGATAATGGCAGCAATTTCGTTGGGGCAAATGCTAGTTTAAAATCATTTTAAGAGATTTAAATTCTGAATGCACTAGTAAGGATTTTGATAATGCAATAGCCTCAGAGGGTATTTCCTGGTCCTTTATACCAGCACGCTCTCCGTATTTTGGAGGTCTCTGGGAAGCAGGTGTAAAAACAATAAAATATCACTTGAAACGATTTATTGGTACTGCACTACTAACGTATGAAGAATTAAATACAGTTTTAATTCAAATTGAAGCAGTGGTAAATTCTAGACCTCTCTCCCCATTGTCAAATGACCCTTCTGACCTAAATCCTCTCACTCCAGCTCACTTTCTGATAGGGAGAAGCTTATTCAGCATTCCAGATCAAAATGTTGTTGATACGAAGCCAGAAAGACTATCTCACTTTCAGAGGGTGCAGCAGATAGCTCAGCACTTTTGGGCTAGGTGGTCCAAGGAGTATATTAGCCAACTACAGGTGCGAACTAAATGGCGATCCAACAGCGCAAATTTAATTACGCCCAACGCAATGGTCGTCATTCGCGAGGACAATGTGCCTCCTCTGAAATGGCATCTTGGCAGAATTGTGGAGGTGCATCCCGGTTCTGATGGCATAATCCGAGTGGTAACTGTGAAAAGTGTTGGTGGCGTACAAAAACGTGCGGTAGCTAAACTGTGTGTGTTACCCATTAATGACAATTGACTGATTTTTAAAGACTTTATTCTATGTTGTGTTATTAAAGATTCTCGATTTTTGTATATATGTATGATTGATTAATCATTATTGTAACTGTACAGCGTTTTGAAGTTTAGTTCTTCAAGGTGGGGGGTATGTTTAGACTAGTTAATGTAACATATTTCTATTTCTTTGTATAATATTAAGTTTGTGTATTTTCGTTGCCAGTTTTGTATTTCGGGCGCACGCGCTCATTTTCGGAGGGTTGCTGGTGCGTCATTTTAAAATCTTCGGTGGTCAGTTCAACCACTGACACGCAAATGATGAGTTGAAATAAAGTGGTTAATCAGAAGAGTTTTATTTTATTAACAAATGGTAAGGGGCGGACTGGCAAGGAAAAGGTCCGGTAGGACTTCAGCCCTAAAAGACCCGCTCTAGTTTGTAAACACCTGGTTACTTATCAAACATTAAGGAAAAATGCAGAAGGTAAGTATAAAAAACAGAAGTATCATACCAAAAATGTATTTTATTTGTTCCTCACTTGTAAACATCAATTTATCAAGTCACTGTATTTACCTTGAAAATGTTTCTTAACTGGCTAGCCAGTAAATTTTTTACTGGCTAGCCAGTTATATTTTACAAGCGTGCTCATAGATAAATGATAGCGTGCAAAGCCAGAGTTGTCTTCCTTAGTATGTGTCATATTGATGAATTTAGTTGCTTGTCAATTTGACATTTTGAATAAATGGTAAATTTCTAGTTATTTACAAGTGAGGAACAAATAAAATGTTCAACAATACACGCCAGGTAACCATTTTTACTGGCTCAAGGATATGACAGGCTCGCCTAACGGCTCGCCAGTCATCCCAATCCTATCGTCAGTAAAAACTGTTTTACCTGGCTTGTAATGTTAAATACTATTTAATTTAAATACTAAGCTAGAGCGTACTAATTTAGAATATCGGAGAAAAACGCAGATAATTTTAAATTTTTATCCAAAATGTAATAAAAATCGATATACTCGTAAACAGAAGTTTTGAGAAAGAGCCACCCTTAATCTAGGTTTGATGAGTTTTATTTAACTGAATGCCCTTTTACAAGATATTTGCCTGCAGCTAAGCGTTGATGTGTTGATAATAATAATAATAATAATAATGACTTGATTCATTTTGTTTGTATTTACAAAAGAAATGAATCACAAGGCGAGGTTCAGCAAACGCTGCTCTACCACCTAACCTTGGACAAAATAAATGTTATTATATGGCTTACAGCCTAAGGAGTTTCTTGTGTTACCGCAATATTAAAAACATATAAATTACAACGACTACAAACATTGCGAGTATGTTATCTCGGCAGACTAGCGAAAATAGAATAAGGAGTCAGCTTATGTTTTGCAGAGAAAGGAGATGCATTCTATATTTTCTCTTGAATTCCACAAAACTTAATAAAAAGTATTCAGGTTTGAGCGAGTTAATTACTTTAGACATTTGATAAGTGCAACAAGATTTATATTTCTCAGTTCTATGGGAAGGTATGGTGACAAGAGATGTAGGGCGAAGATTCATATTGATATTAACATTAAGTGAAACAGACCTAAAATCAATTTTTGAATACAAATAAGTAGGACATCTATCACGATATATCTTCATGAACATACATGCTGCATGAAGCAGTCTCCTATTGTGAGTAGACAACCAGCCCGCATCCTTGAGCTTGTGTGACACACTATCATACTTTCTCACTCCAAAGCTGTAAGGCAGACACGAACGCTGCACTTGTTGTAATTTATTTTTATCTACAACGCTCAAGCAAGGCTCAAATACCACATCACAGTAACTCAAATGGGAAAGCACGAGTGAATCACACAGCACAGCTTTAGTCTTAGTTGATAAAAAATGTCTATAGGGATACAAAGCTTTAAGTGAGCCATAAGATTTTTTAAGGATTTGTACAACGTGTTCCGAAAAATTAAGATCCTTATCAATAGTCAAGCCTAAATTCTTAATGACATCAACCACAGCAACAGACTGGTTGTCCACAACAACAGATGATATGTTAAAAATAAATTTGTTAATGCTACAGACAGCATATTGTATGAATATAAAAATTTTGCAACAAGCCAAGCAGTTAAGTGTTTTTTTTTCTTATGTTTTTTGCATTTTCTGGTTGCCCTACCAACTCTGATTCTAATTCGGCATTTCCTGACAGTGATTTCATCATGCAGTCAATAAGGGTATCACTGGTTGCTATTAAATTGTTTGAGAAGATTGGAAACAATTTATCAAACTGCAGTAATTCATCTCATGAGAGGGCCTTACGTAGAGGGTCTCTGTTTCTCAAATTTTAAAAACGTCTTGGATCGACGAACATGCAATCAGTTCCATATTTTTGGAAAATCTTTGGTCTAGAGAGCAACTCTAATTGACAACTGAGCATCTATTTCAACTCCGAACACATACGTAGGGATTTCATTGCTACACTCTTCACCGTCCATTTTGGCATTTCTCTTCTATAGAAATGTCCATATATAAACCTTGAAATGCATAGATAATATCCTGCCGTGAGCATCTATTACAAAACTGTTCACTATTATTTTTTCAATTTCGTTTTTTGCTTTGCTCAACCATAAACCAACCTGTATTATTGTACGCGAATTGAAATTTAAATATTTATTTATTTAGATTTCTTGTCGATGCCAATTGGTGCTTATTTTCCATCATTTTCCCTTGCCAGTGTCTAGAAAATGTATTGAATGAAATTAGTTTTCATTTTCGATTGCTAATTTTAATCTTGGAGGAATGTTATTAAATCCTCTAAATATTGAATTAATTGAGCTTTTTTCTGCACTCATTATTACGTCATCGACATAGGGTTGGTAAAATGAATTTTTGCTTTATTTTTTAAAATTAATTCTTCTATATTTATTAGTACCTACTAAATTAGCAATGCTGCAAGGAAGGAGGAATCCTATTCGGACTCCAAATTATTGGCTATATATTGTGTTATTAACAGTCATCTTAAAAAGCGATTCAGATTCATCCAATGTAATACTCACTTATAATACCATGAGTAGTCAAAGTTATGTCGATTATTTTTGCAATGGTATCACGAACGTATCATTGCGCTTCGGTACATGGACATGAGTATTGATACCACCGCAAAAATAATCTCCTTAACTTTTGGTTAAGAATGGTATTCGAGGGACTATTCATTGAACAAAACTTTTTTTTTTAAATTATTTTTTACTAAATCTAGTAACAACCCACGCAATTTCTATAGTAACTGAAAATTAAAATTGATTTTTCCTAATAAAAACTATGATTTGTTCAAAATAGTCATACCGGGTGATAATGAAACCAGAGCTATACCTTTATCGTCTTTACTTATGAATGCATTTGGTTGAAATTTGATACAAGAGTACTAGACATAATTTCAGATTGACATATACATCAAAATGGCCGACTTCCGATTTCGCCGGAAATGATACTGACTTTAATTCTTTTAATGTACTACCACCCTATATATTGTGTATATTACAACAGTTATTTCAGTAACTATGGCGATATCGATTATACAAACCGTTATATAATCCTAGTTATTAAAATCAAATAACTTTGAAAAAATGTGGCAGATATACTGAAACAATATTAAAACCACATAAATGAATTAAAACTTTGAGAAGTAAACACTAAATTATGACATTTAAGCATCTCCTGTGTACTGTTTTATTTACTTATTTTCTTTACTCATGGTATAGTCTACCTGTATAGGTACAACTCGACAATCGAAAATTCTCAAGACTCGACGTATTACTTTATGAAACACCACGAGATGCGCGTGTCAGGCAATACGTCTCATATAATCGATTATTTTCGATCGTCTAGCTTAATAATATATTATTATACAAAGGTTGGTGTTACACCGGTTATGCAAAGGTTTGTATAATTGATATCGCCATAGCTACTGAAATAACGGTTGTAATGTAAGGAAACTCAGGAAAATTACGCATTCTTATTGGTTTTTAATCTCATGAATGGTAAACTCTATCTTTTTTCAACATGACTCAGGGCAGGCTGTGACTTCTAATATTTTTTACAGTGTACTAACGTAACCTTAAAAATGCCACTAACGTCAGTTTGACAGATGTTTGAACACTGCAATAGTTATTACAAGGTTTTGCAAAATATATCTTCAAAATGCCCAAAAACCAAACAAAAGAAACTAAGCAAGCGATTCAATACTCTTTTCGTAAGTTTAATGAATTTTTTTTTTTTGAAAATAAGAGAAAATTATAGTTTTGAGTTACCTTGCTAACTGCATTTGTACTTAACCAACATCAAAGCCTGGTTTGTAACTAAATTTCGATCTACACTCTTACAAAAATGTGTAGACATAGTCTGCTCTAAGTTGTGTTGAAAAAAGATAGACTATATAGTCATATGATATACAACTAGACGATTGAAAATAGTCAATTATACGAGACGCATAAGGTAGTACTTCGAATCTCGAGAATTTTCGATTGTCGAATTATATACAGGTAGACTATACCATGAATCAATAAAATAAGTAAAGTAAAAAGGTTAAGAGGAAATTCATAAATTTAATAATTTTGTATTGACTTGTCAAATTTTAATTCATTTATGTGGTTTTTATGTTGTTTTAGTTTATCTGTCACATTTTTTAGTCAAGGCTATGCGATTTTAATAACTGCGATTATACAAAGGTTGGTATTGGTTATACAAAGGTTTATATAATAGATATGGCCATAGTTATTCAAATAGCTGTTGTAATTCATAGAAACTTAGTAAAATTGCGCATTCTTATTGGTTTCTAACATCATAAATGGTATAGTTACTTGATACCTTCTAGGAAGATATATGCGCTAATATTTTTTTGATTGGTCATGAAACGTCAAATTATCGATTTTCATTGGTCACTTTTTGACAGATGACAGGTAAATTAAATAGTCAACATTATTATATGCAGTTGAGACATGGACACTGAAAACTATCAGACTAATATAGAAAAAAGGTTGCAAAAATTCTAGTTTTGGATATTCACAAGAACGCTACGAACTGAACATTGAAGAGATATTGAGAAGAATAAACAAAGATAATGGACTAAGAAGAACAGCAAGAAGAAGGAAGGCTTTACACCTATGACACATCTATCGTAATAACAAATAAAAGGTAGGTACTACAGCTAATTATGGAAGGTAAAATTGAAGGAAAACGTGGAGCAGGAAGTAGGAGATTCTGGCCGCTGCTCAAGACTGGAATGGACACAAAACCGTAAAAAATCTAGTGTAATACATTCACGCAACTTCCTTTTACTGTGATCTTATAATTAGTCAAAAATTTGATTTTAAATTTTTAAGCATTTATCAATAATTTTTAAAAATTACAAATTCTACAAAAATGGTACAAAATAGAACGTTAGTTGAAGAGACACATTTTCTCTAAAATTTTAAGCTGAATTCAAAAATGTAATAATATACCGGGTGTTCTATTTAAAATTAGAGTTAATAAAAAAATAAAAGAAGCTTAAAAAATCGTTAGCGCCGTTTTTGAAAAAATCGAAAAAACTGAAAAATCACAAGAGTAAACACCTACTTCCGGTTATGCGATTTTCTTCGAAAGCTTGCTGTCACATCTGCATAGTACACAAAACTTATATATGAAGTTTCAATGCCATACCTCTTTTCGTTTTTGAGATATTGTGTTCACATACAGACAGACAGACCAATGAAAAAAATATGTTTTTTGGGTTCAGGGGACCCCAAAACGTGAAGATCTGTTGAAAACTCAATTTCGAATTTTTGGGGCGAATCCAATATTTCCTTTATTGTAAAAGGAAGTAAAAAAATCTGGTGTGATACACGCACACAACTTCCTTTTACAGTGATCTTATAATTAGCCAAAATTTTATTTTAAATTTTTAAGCATTTGTGAAAATTTTTCAAAAATTACAAATTCTACAAAAACGGTACAAAATAGAGCGTTAGGTGAAGAGACAAATTTTCTCTAGAATTCTAAGCTAAATTCAAAAATGTAATGATATACCGGCTGTTCTATTTAAAATAGGAGTTAATAAAAAAAATAAAAGAAACCCATTTTACAAGTATTCAATTGGAAAATCACCTACCCCACATCAATACACATTAAAAATGTAATAAAAATGTGAAGTTTGAAAAAAATCGTTACCGCCGTTTTTGAAAAAATCGAAAAAACTGAAAAATCACAAAAGTAAACACCTACTTCCGGTTATGCGATTTTCTTCGAAAGCTTGCTGTCACATCTGCATAGTACACAAAACTTATATATGAAGTTTCAACGCCATACCTCTTTTCGTTTTTGAGATATTCTGTTCACAGACAGACAGTCACACACACAGAGACCAATGAAAAAAAAATATGTTTTTTGGGTTCAGGGGACTCTAAAACGTGAAGATCCGTTGAAAACTCAATTTCGAATTTTTGGGGTGAATCCAATACTTCCTTTATTGTAAAAGGCTTTGTACGATATTAGCCACACTTGTGTGGCAGGTCAATTTCACATTTTGTGTGATGTTATCTACCAGTTTTGAATTTTATACGCATATACCTACACTGTTATTATCCAAAAGATTATTTTTAAGACCTAGGCAATTTGAACGAAGGTTACAACTTTACAGTCAGTTTCCAATTAATTGAGAACGTTTATAACAGTGTTTGTAAATGGTAGGTTATATCTACCTACCCTTGAGCTAAATATTTATTATCGAATCATATTTTTGAAATGGCCAACTCAAAGAATGATGATGAATGGAAATATTCAGTAAATTTGTGTATAAATGAATTCGTTATTAATCGTTTCTCCAATATCTAGTTCGATTATGAGAATTTTAACAGGCATGTACAAGTTGTGCATAATTTTCAAAAAACGAGAAATGTTAATAAAGCATACTCCACTATAAAGTGAGCACTTTTAACCGGCATGCATGGAACGCAGTCCTAAAAAAATCTAGGATAGTTAGTTATCTCAACAAATAGGTGTGTATTTTGTAAAAAATACATTTTTGCGTATACAATTTATTACAATACTTAATTACAGGGTTAAGATACATTTATATCCATGCAATTGGTTTAACGACAATTTAAATAACGATGGAGTGTTTTTTTTTCGAGAAAGCTTGTTCCATCCAGAGCTGTGCGGTACTCAAGTACAAGTACTCAGTAACTGTACTCTGAGTACTTTTAGTGTACTCGGTACTCAGTCCACGAGTACATTTTTTAAAATGTACTTGTAGTTGTGTTTGACGCATTTACGTGTACTCGAGTACAGTTACGTGTACTCGAATACATTTACGTGTACTCGAGTACATATCCGTGTATTCCAATACATTTTCGGGTACTCGAGTACATTGCACTGCTCAATAAGTATCTACATCTTTATCCAATTTCAGACATGCGGCCGCCAGTTGCCATAAAAAGATTATTCTCTGAATGTAATTTTTTGGCAGTGGTCTATTATGATATGTTTTTTTATCGGACTTTTTCCGCTGTCTAGGGTGTATATCACATGACGTTTCGGGAGTTTTTCATCTACTCCCGTCTTCGGGTGGTCCTAGTTAGTCCTGAGAAGGACTGATATTGTACGTCTTTATCCGATACAAACAAAGGTATATCGAAAACCAATCCATAAGTGAAGATACCTACACTACGATTCTAACTACCACAATAGCGTGAAACGTGGCGTGGCGAGATGCCTATATAGCCGAGCCAACACCATATGCTCGGAGGAAGAAGACCTTAAACGGGAAATTGAGATAATCGCAGAAATGCTGCAAGTTAATGGCTACCCAAAAAGAACTCTAAACCAAACGCTAAAAGAGATGGACAGAAATATAACACCGACAGGGGATGAGAAAAAGGAGCCAACAACCACGGCCGTAATACCATACATCCGAGGAGTTTCCGACAAACTGAGAAGAATCGGAAACAGATTCAATATAAGAACTGCCTTCAAGTCCACAACAACTCTAAGAGGCATGATGACGCATACCAAGCCTCTGAACGAAGATCAGAGTTCAAAGAACTGTATCTACAGCGTACCGTGCGAGTGTGGAAGACAATACGTAGGGGAAACACAACGGCCCTTACGAGTGAGACTATCATAACATCGCAAAAATATTTGAAAGGGCGAAACCATCAAATCCAAGATTTCAGAACACGTCTGGAACGAAGACCACCACATACAATGGGATAACGTATCAATTGTAGCTAAAGAGTAAAACAGGTTCTGTAGGAAGCTGAAAGAAGCTACATACATAGCGCTGGCAGTAGAACCAATTAGCCAGGCTAGCTCAGAACTAAAGCCCAATTGGATGCCACTGCTACGCAGGGAATTGGAAAAATAGTCTACTGCGCATACAGCGGTAATATATGCATAAGTTTATAACTAAAGCTGCTTTCGAATTGAGTGCAACTAGCACTGGTGCAATTGACTCTGGGGTGAGTTGCTTTGTAATTCGAACAGACGTTAGGTTACTCTCGCATAAAATACATAACCTAACTAATTTGCTTTTGAATTGAACGTTTAAAATAAGGGCGGTACATACAGACTGCGCTCAAAATAGATTTAAAGAACTTAATTCGTAGTTAAAAGTTTATTGAAATATAATTAAAAATAAAATTAATTTTTTTTCTGTTAATTACAGTAAATTGAGACTCGGTTTCATCCAGTGAAAGTCAGCGGATGAAAATAATGAAAATTGAGGATTTTGTCGAACAGATCTTGCCCCGTTATGACGATAAAACATTCCAATTACATTTTAGAATAAGCAGAAAGATTGTCAATATTTCGTACACCGCACAGTACAAATACCGATTAGTTTAGTCTTTTAGTCAAAAAGGCGTTTAAATCTGACAGCTGATTCTAAATAACACAACAGCGCATGCCACGGCTTCTTGCACCACAAATTTTCATGGGGCTTAAGGGGGCAGGGGAAGGAAGACAAGCGTTAGTTACTCCAAAAATTATGTTGTAATTCGAATGCGAGTGCTGGTGCACTCCAGAGTACTCTAATGTGTAATGCGAAAGCAGCTTAAAATATATAACCGATCTGGTGGCCTAGTGGTAAGGGTGACGGGCTAGTATTCATTGCGATCAGCGGTCCTGGGTTCAAATCCCAGGGTAGGCACGAGTGTACGTACGTATAAAGACGTACAACATCAGTCCTTCTCAGGACTAATTAGGAACACCTGAAGACGGGAGTAGATCAAAAACTCCCGAAACGTCGTGTAATATACACTCTAGACAGTGGAAAAAGTCCGATAAAAAACATAATATAAAAAGCTTAATTGCAGTTTTGTAACCTTTTCAGTAGTGCAGTGTTCAGGTTTCCGGTTAGTTCGTTAGTTGATTGGTTAATAAGTGACTGACTATAGTGATTACCGATTAGTAACGTAAGATATTAAAAGTAATAGGTAGTGAGTAAACAGGTAACTAAATTATAAATATGTTCTTAATAACTAGAACTAAGGTAGTAAAACCATCACTAACGAAGTTCTGCGCCGTATTCAGATCACCTCGGCCGCTTAGTATGTGCGTTTATAAAAAAGTATAATATTGACATGAATTTTAGATGTTTGCATAATGATAAAGAGATGAAATTACTTTTATTTCTTATTTTGTTTTTTAACGTACAGTTTTCGATGTACAGAAAGTGAGAAAAAATGAAGGCTGATTTCCAGGATCCTAGACACTTCAGTGCAAACCTCATTTTAAATGCATGCTTAAAAGCACTGCAAACGCGGTTTTCGAAGGTGGTTTACTTAGAATTAGAAGAAGACGTAGTAACTGCGGTTACATTTCCGAAGTTTAAGCTTCGTTGGTTCGACAGTTTGAGGAACCAAACTAGTAGGACAACAGATTCAATAAAGCAAATGATCATTTTATCAGCTAAACAGCTGCTGGCTATATATTCTGAAAATTCCGATGAATGTGACAACGACGCCACAGATCAGGATCTAGAATATAACGGATATTTTGATATTGAATAATATAATAAACACCATTGGTTAAAATCCCCCACCACACAAATATTTAACAACTGCTAAATACGTATTTCGACAGCCAAGCTGGCATCATTAGTAGCTACGAAACTTACACAGCAAAATGGTAACGATATACTCGTGACCAAATCACAAATGAAAGGGGGCGATTTCCGCGCATTTTACATCTACTCATACTATCTGACCCGAATGGCGTGGCCGAGGGTCAATTAACATGGCCGACGGTCAATTTAACTTCAATAAATCATACAAGATGGAAGAAGGTATAATTCTACCATCTTTGTTTAAAAGTTTATTATCTCGGTTCTTAAAAATGGCCAAGTTTTCAAAAGAATTTAGTTGCTTTGTTGAAGTCAACGCCTTTACAATTTTTAGGTTAACATCCTTTATACTATGACCCGTTTCATATATATGTTGGGCAATACTTGATTTTTTGAATCTGTTGAATCTAAAATGAGCTAAATGCTCTTTAAACCTAGTACCAAAATTACGACGTGTTTGCCCAATATATTAGAATCACAATGGGAACATTAAATTTCGTAAATTCCAGATCTCTCTAAAGTCCTCAGTTTGTCTTTTGGATTTCTTAACAAATTTCTAATATTGTTGTTTGAACCATACATAACTTTATGGACCGATTCTTTAAAAATGCATGCTAGGTCCTTTGTAACTGGGTGAAACGGAATTTTGATGTACTTGAATCTTTCACTTCTAAGACTGACGAGAGTTGTGGAATTTCGAACGTGCAATTTTGTGTAATGATGTACATGCACCTGGACCTTCATCTCTTCATATTATCCAAACCCAAAAATCGAAAGAATCACATATTCTAGATAAAAAGAAGTCCAAAATTGAACTTGAACTTCTACATTACCTTGAAGACCAATCTGTCAATGCTGGATGATTACCCATGCTTGCCATCGTCGACCGCAGTAGAACGATTATTTTCGTTCTCGACACTGGTAAACAAACCACGTCGCCATGCCCTGACAGATGACAATTTTGAAAAACTTGTTATTTTGAAAGCCAATAAAATAGACTTTAAAAAATTGTGTGTTTTGTTTTTACCATTGTTCCGCCATTGCATTCCTCTGTACTCGGTACTCTGTACTTGTATAGGTATTCGAATACTTTCATTGTGTACTTGTACTCGTTACTCGATTACATTTTAAGTAAAGTATTTGTACTCGGTACTCGAGTACTTTTTGTCTGTACTCGGAACAGCTCTGGTTCTATCTCGGGTTACGTAACTTCACAAAATTACAGTAAATGACCTGCGAAGGTTCCTGGTGAATTTTTACAAGCTCCGCTGCAACCGTTTAAGATATTTGGATTGATTGCCATTTCAAGAACACGCATAATCGGTCCCATTTTTTAAAGATACCGTAACATCTGATCGTTACGTCACAATTTCCTACAGATTTATAAATAAGCTTGGCGATGATGAATTACGTCAGGGATGCAACCGCACATACAGCCTTTTCAATATGTCGATATTTGGAACAATTTTATGACAATCGTATCATAAATTTATGATGTCACCTGATCTTACACCCCTGGTTTATTTTCTTTTTGGGCATTTTAAGGACACAGTATATCGCACCCCCTTGCACGCAATTGAACTGAGAGATGGGATTACCGCCGCTACTGCAAACATAACTTAGTAACAGCGGCAAAATGTTTTAACAGCATGACAAGAAGAGTAGCATGTTGTATCGACTATGATCATAGTGAATATGAATGGTAATTGAGTTTTATTTTAAGTATCATTTAGTTTTGTAACATTTGATGTTGTAATTAATGTAGGTAGAGTAGGATTGAGGTGATTATACCACTCCCTCTAACATCAACCAATGAAAAACAGAAAAATGCATAGTTACGCATGTACTAACTTTTGATAATGTACTAAGCAACTGATAATCACATACCTTCCTGATTAATAAGTGATAATCACATTCCTTCACAAACATGACGTTACGTGCTGTCAGTACAATTGTCATAACAACCACACAACTGTACTTTTAATATTTAAAATACACTATTCAAACGTTGTTTATTGACTCGTGATAAACTATATCGTGTCTTCTCGATTATCAAATCATTTCTGTTTCCACTCGATATATTGCCAAACAATATATCTCGTGTAAACAGAAATGATTATTCGATAATCAAGAACCCACTAGTTGCATTATATATGATTATACCACTCCCTCTAACATCAACCAATGAAAAACTTCAAAATCCATAGTTACGCATGTACTAACTTTTGATAGTGTAAATAGCAACTGATAATCACATACCTTCCTGATTAATAGATGATAATCACATGCCTTCACAAACATCACGTTACGTGCTGTCAGTACAATTGTCATAACAACCACATTAACTGTACTTTTAATATTTAAAATACACCATGCAAACGTTGTTTATTGACTCGTGATATAATCTAGCCGAATGCAACTCGTGTCTTCTTGATTATCAAATCATTTCTGTTTCTACTCGATATATTGTTTTAGGCAAACAATATATCTCGTGTAAACAGAAATGATTATTTGATAATCAAGAACCCACCAGTTGCATTATATGTATACTAGCAGTCCAGTGAGACAAATGTCTCATTTAAAAAAACAAAAAAGACCGTTTTTCAAATAGAACGCGTATTAAATAAAAACTGTACCCAGACCTGGAAGGTGTCAAAGTGGTTGCCTAACCGATCGACGTTTTAAGGCGCAGAGGGTCGCAGCTCCGTTTGGCTGCTGAAACATTTTTATTTAATACGCTTTCTATTTGAAAAACGGTCTTTTTTGTGATTTATCGAAAACCGGAAGTGTCACGTGACTGAAATTCGGTTCCTGAGCTGACATGACCATTCCAAACATATAACTTTTATAACTTTTTTCTCTATCTCTTACGGTTTGGCTGCTGAAACAGCGTCCCGGACAGACAAAACGGCGTCCCAGACAGACACGTCTATTAGATAAAGGATGAGAATAGGGGGTAGGCAACACATTTTACATGAATACATTATTTGAAATGTAATAAACTTGTAATGTTATTTCTGACTGTCTGAATCAACTTGGAAGATGCCTGGCTACATTAATATGCATCTTAACTATATTACTTGCGGTTTACCAATATGTTCTGCTTATATACAATTTTTATAAGGTAGAAATTAATAAAATGCGATTTTTCAATTGACTAAATATTAACTACAAGAGTGGCACTTTTAAAAAAATGGTGTTGTACAAGGGTGTATAAACACAATTAAGACCAAAATCAATATTGACAATATACTTTGACATTCATTTAAACCCGGAATCATTCAAAAACCGTATCTAAATCTAACAAAATTACTAAACACGGTACCAAAATGCCCCTTTGGGCTCTGCTCAGGTAGACGGATTTTTAGTCTAAGCGTTCTGAGCTAAACGAGCAGATTAGAAATCCGTGAAAAGCAACAGATTACACATGTTTGGCTCTCGTTCTTCATTTCAAATGCTGATTAGATATGTCATAATATCCGCCGAAATTGATGAATAAACATAGTAGAGTAAAGACATAAAAAAATATTGCTGTGTAAACATCGATTATAATATAAACACACTGCAAGCAAAGACTATCTAATATTAGATAGTCTTTGCTGCAAGCACAGTATCACCACCGAATGCGCTACGATAATAGCAAATACGGATTTTTACTTTCCCATACCCATAGGTATAGGGAAGTCTTGGAATTATGAAAATTTTGGAAATCGAGATTTTCACAGAAATATCCGTTTTGGGCCTCTAGGAACCCAAAAAAGTGGTTTTTAAAAAATGTCTGTCTGTGTGTGGGTGTGTGGGTGTGTGGGTGTGTGGGTGGGTGACGCTCCTACAGCCGAAAGTATTGCTCCGATTTTGATGCGCTTTGGAATGCGGGGGTGTATCGAAAATTCATCGACAAAATAAGCTTTTCAAAAAAATTCGAAACCGGAAGCGGAAGTTACGCATGTTTTTTTGGTATCACTGTTTTCTTGATTAAAATTTTGAAAATTTTATCGCGGATAACGATAGAGGGTCATAAGACAAATCTGTTAATTTTTTGCCGAACTCGCTAGGTTTAGAATGAAGGGCGCTATGATTTTTTGAAAATTTTGAGTTTAACGCCCTATTACTCAAAAACGGATGAATCGATTCAATTGATTTTTTTTTCTGAATAGTATATGAAGGCTATCTTGAGGTGATATAAAAAGTGTTTTGAAAAATATTAAGGGGCCTAAATTACAAATTTTCAAAATTTTGGAAATTTTCTAAAAATCATTTCTCAAAAACTGCCCACAGGAATTTGTTTAAACTTCATACACTGATAGACCCCGAAAAGGGCTATCGATCTGTTTTTTAAAGAATCTCATGAATTATCTGTGGCGCCCTCTACGAAGCTTTGAAGTTTGAAAATTTAAACCCCTTTAATTAATAAACAAAACAAGATAGGTAGCTGGGGTTTTCACTGAATTGCTCAGTGCATAATGGAGCATATTAATATGCAAAAAAATATTACACTCGTGGATATATGTAAGCGCACCGGCCCCCTCCCCCCTCTATTTTTGAAAAATATATTTTTTATTCTAACGGTTGTTATATTTTTGCGTCAAAGAATCTTTTTCCGCGAAAATAAAAAAATCGATTTTGTATGTCCTAGAAAAAATATAATTTCCAGGTGCTTAGAAAGTTTCACCTCGGTACTACAGCCGTTTTGAGGAAAATAATACATAAACTAGCACAGTGGCGGCTTGTCCACTTGGCGCCATCTACAGAAGCTCGGTGGTCACGTTTTGAACTACACATTCTTTTATATTTACCCGCAATTTACGTGAAAGTGTAAACGCTTATCACGGTGAAGACGTGAGTCATCGAGTTGAAATTTTGATATGTTGTAAAGACTGTTGAATAAAGACGATATGAACAGTTTCCAGTGTGGGAAAGTCCAGGGAGGTAGTCACGTCCACTTTTTTTAATTTACGATTACAAAAAGTAGGCGGCGAAGCCGATAAAACTTCTATCTATTTAAAGATTTGGAGAAAAGGTAAAGATATTTTTATTACTTGGCTTCTTGGTCAGCTGACTAATGATGTTATTACTTTTATTCATAATCAAATAATTAGCCGTTACATGTCATTACCGTTATCGCACCTAGATTCTATTTAAAGAAAATGACTTTCGAATTCATAATGTAAGGTATTCCAAGAAATCTGTTGCAGAATTGATATTCCAGAAATCCATTACTTTCTACACATTTTTCTAAAAAAAAAATGAACTATACTTCACTTTAAATGCCCATATACAGTGAGAATAATGTAAGACTTTACATGTCTGAATTATGCAAAATTAGACATAGGGAATGTTACCATGGTATTGGTAAACAAAATAGCAACACAGTGACTACAGAAAAAACCGACAATTGTTACTAGCATGGGTAAATTGATTGATGCCAAAATAAAGTTGCCAATGTATAGTCTTACATTATTCACACGGTATGTATGTATTCACCCCATTAATTCGAAATTGAGTTTTCAACAGATCTTCACATTTTAGAGTCCCCTATACCCAAAAAAACATGTTTTTGTTCATTGGTCTGTCTGTCTGTGTGCCTGTCTGTGTGTCTGTCTATCTGTCAGTCTGTCTGTGAACAGAATATCTCAAAAACAAAAAGAGTTATGGCGTTGAAACTTCATATATAAGTTTTATGTACTATGTAGATGAGACAGCAAGCTTTTGAATAAAAACGAATAACCGGAAGTAGGTGTTTACTCTTGTGATTTTTCAGTTTTTTCGATTTTTTCAAAAACGGCTGAAACGATTTTTTTAACTTTACATTTTTATTACATTTTTAATGTGTATTGATGTGAGATAGGTAATTTTCCAGTTGAATACTTCTAAAATGGGATTCTTTGTTTGTTTTCTATTGTTTTTATTAACTCCTATTTTAAATAGAACACCCGGTATATTATTACATTTTTGAATTCAGCTTAGAATTCTAGAGATAATTTGTCTCTTCAACTAATGCTCTATTTTGTACCGTTTTTGTAGAATTTGTAATTTTTGAAACTTTTTGACAAATGGTTAAAAATTAAAAATAAAAGTTTTGGCTTATTATAAGATCACTGTAAACGGAAGTTGTGTAAGTGTATCACACCAGATTTTTTATACAGGGTGTCCAAAAAATGGCGGATTAACTCTACAGTGCGTTACTTGGGGATGCCTAATGAACCATGGAAAAATATGAAAAAAATCCCTGGGCCGTATTTCTGGAAATATTTCTGGTCAAAGGTGGGTAATGAAATCCATTTATTTAAATAACTAGTGTATAATTATAGTGTCAAATATATCTGGGACTTATTAAAATAACTGTTTTTTTAATATTCTTGGGATTTAACTAAATTGTTTTCAATATTTAAGTATTTTAAAAAACTGATTTCCTGTTGAGTTTGTCAATTACTAAATATGGCAAACATGCTTTGTACAATAATAATATACGAAATCAAGCTTGGCATTGAAATATGTGTTGTATGAATAATAGTTGGTGGCACTGTAAGTTCATGTCAAATTCGATGTTAGCATGTTAGGTTTTGCTACAGTTTGTGTCAAAACTGACGCAAAACCTAACCTACTAACCTCGAATTTGACATAGACTTACAGTGTAACCAACATATTAACAACTTACTATGGATACATTTTTGATTGAGAAATTGTTGCAGTATCTATGTTGCCAGATTTATTTTTATTAATTTCGAAATATTTCGAAAAATACGGCCCAGGGATTTTTTTTCATATTTTTCCAGGGTTCATAAGGCATCCCTCAGTAACGCACCGTAGAGTTAATCCTCCATTTTTTGGACACCCTGTATAGCAAGAACTTTAACAATTTCAAAAGAAAAGAAGGACAGTCAATCACATTTCAAAATGTCAGTAGCTATATTGGGTTGCTACGATAATACAAAGCTGTCATATTTAATTTAAACAAAAGTTAGAAAATTAAAGTGCTTTATCTTACAGTAGCGCCTATTACTATACATTATACAACTGTTTTCAGTGACTAAAATGAAGTTTTATTCACATGTGAGTTATCATTATTTATACTACTGCATTGTTGGTAGCACTGTCAAGCTATGTCAAATTCGTAATTTTCAGGTTAAGTTTTGCGTCAGTCTGTGTCAAATAACAAACAAAACCTAACCATATATGTAATACTTACTATATTGCTAGCGGCTATGAGTGGGAAACTCACGAAGGAAGTGAGACAGACAACCAACTCTTCAATGTATATGGTGAGCTGTGCGCAAGCGCGTCGGCGTCGTCCGCCCAATGGGGAAGTAGTCAAGTTTAAAATTCGCTTCTAAGGACGGAGTTCGAATTCTCACACATGCGCACGAGACGCGTTATACTCCAAGTGATACTATGTCGGCGCTGTATGTTTTCGGGCGTTCCGAGGCCCTACTAGCAATATACAGTGTGTACATAAAGTAAGGAATAAATTCATTATCTAGAAAAGGGAAAGCTTTTCGGAAAAATCCTCAGACACGTCAACCTTTGTTTTAAGATGCGCATCTTTTGACGTTTTAGTCGCATTGGTGACATCATTACTGTTCCGGATATGACGTCATCGGCATTTTTTTCAAATGGCAACCTTTATTTTTGACAGCGCCATTTGAAAGAGCATATTTTTCTGCACACAACACATCAAAAGTTTTGTTATGTTACATCAGAAAATTTTCGATAAAATTAATGTTATAGTGATTTAAAATTAATTTATTTTATTCAGTTAATTGAACTAACTAATTAATTCAGGGGACTCTAAAACGTGAAGATCTGTTGAAAACTCAATTTGTAATTTTTGAGGTAAATCCAATAGTTCCTTTATCGTAAAAGGAAGTAAAAAACATACGTTTTTTATTGACAGCCATGAAAAGTCATTTTGACAATTTAGAAAGTACCGAAAGATCAAATGTTATAAGTTTGGCAGTACTGAAGTGTATTGTCAGTCTATGTCAAATTCGAGAGGTTAATAGGTTACGTTTTGTTTGTTATTTGACACAGATTGACGCAAAACTTAACGTACAAATTTCGAATTTGGCATAGCTTGACAGTGCTACCAACAATGCAGTAGTAAGTGACATGGTTTTATCCCACTAGTGGAATAAAGTAATTTCATTATTCCACTAGTGGATAAACTGGTACTTTAGACGGTTCATAAGAAGTGGGGATAAAATTTCAATTATAAGGTGATTGTGGATAAAATGTCCTTTTTGCTATAATAAAAAGAGTGGTTTTTTAGGACTTAGAAAGAGACCTTTACGAAGCTAGGAAGGACTTCAGTTTCAACACTTAATTAGTTAGTTTGTTCAATTAACTGAATAAAATAAATTAATTAAAATTAATTAAATCGCTTTAACATTAATTTTCTCGAAAATTTCCTGATGTAACATGACAAAGATTTTGATGTGCTGTATGCAGAAAAATATGGTCTTTCAAATGGGGCTGTCAAAAATAGAGGTTGCCATTTGAAAAAAATGTCGATGACGTCATATCCGGAACAGTAATGATGTCACCAATGTGACTAGAACGTCAAAAGATGCGCATCTTAAAACAAAGGCTGACGTGTCCGAGGATTTTTCCGAAAAGCTTTTTCTTTTCTAGATAATGAATTTATTCCTTACTTTATGTACACACTGTATGTATAATACATACCGGGTGCTGACTTGCGCGACGCACCATAGGAATTTGCATAGTAAATTATTTATGTTCAATTATTTGCTCCCCTAATTACTTTAGAGTTAATAGTCCAGTCACTATGTCCACAAATAAAGCCTTTGCTCGAAAGTGAAGGGAAATGTGAAATTCCTTTTTTGGGGTGTTTGGGGGGTCTAGCAAAGCTTAACTTTAAGTTGTCGACCAAGATTTCCTATGTGCTATTTCCGCCATCTTGATAAATGAGTGCGTTTGATTTTTTTGCGATAAATAGGTTCCCGTTAACACTACGTAAAAATAATGTAGACATCTTTTTTAGAATTTTGAATTCTCTACAATTTATGTTCTATTACTTTTTCGCGTACGAGCGATATTTGTCGAGATATCGAACGCGAAAGAAGAGAGTGAAAGGGTGGAGATTTTTTTTCGAGCTTCTGGGCTTGTGTCTCATTTCTCTTTCTATTTAGCGAAAAAGTAGTCATTATCAAACTTGTAGAGGTTGCAAATATCTTCAATTTGACCTATTATAAATTGATATGCGACTAAAATTACGACTTGTAGAGCGGGCCAAAGTTGTCAAGTCGGCGCTTAATTTTTATTTCGTGTATCGTACTACAACATAAATGGCATAATAAACTTCATTGCATTATGAGAATCGTTAAATTTCAAGTAGCCAGTACGTAAATTGATATTTTTGACGCTTCTGCTATAGAACATCGGTTTAGAAATAAATATTTTGTAAACGTGTTATTTCTTGAGATTACAATGGGTGATTGCTTCATATGTAAAACACATTTGATCAGAGACGTTTACGTGTCCAAAGTGAAAGCTGTGAAAACTTTTTTAGCGGCGAGCGTGAAGAGGGGACACGATGAACATCGGTCTATGTTGGAAAGAATGGATAGTGTAAGTGTGCATAGAGCATGCTACAAGAACTATTGCAATGAAAGACTAGCCTCGATCGCTTCTCGACGAAGTCAATCTGCAACAGAAGAACCCAAAAAACAACCGAAGTGTGAACCTTTATTTGATTTTAAAAATAATGATAATGATTTTAAATTTACTAAACATATTTCAAAATGTCTGCAAAAATCATATAGTTCCTTGAAACTTATTTATCAAAATCGACAATTTTTAAGTGTAAATGTGAAAACCGTTTTGTGTAATGCATTAATCTTGTCCTATTTTGATTATTGTGCCGTTGTTTATGATTCACATTTAAGTAGCTTTAATATTGTTAGAATTCAGAAAATTCAGAAAGTATGTTTACGCCTCATATTTGGAATACGAATATATGAAAGAATTTCGTATAAGCTGAAAGATTCAAACTGGCTTAATATGAAAGAAATGCGCTTCTTTCATTCTGAATGTATTTTCCACAAGATCATTTTGAGTAAATCACCCAGTTACTTATATAACAAAATCAAGTTTAGAACCGACGTACATGCTTTAAATATAAGATTTAAAGGAACGCTGACTCCACCTCAACAAAAGTCAAAATTTTTCAAGCGATCGTTTTCTTACAGAATAACTAAATGCTATAATTCGTTTCCAAATGTAGTAAAATGCTATTGTACGTAAAAATTTAAAAAAGCTATTTTTCTAAATTGTATGGATAAACATCAATGAATTAATTATTAGGGTCAAAATAACACACTAAGTAAATTGCTATATCACTAAACACCGCCATAGCTGTTTTGTCCGTAATATTTCGCCTGGCGTCAAAGCGTAGATCGTTGGATTTTTTGTTTTCTTTTCTTTATGTTTTTCACCGAGTTAAGTGGAAGAGCAGCGGATAGATCTGTTTTTCTATCAAGTTGAACTTCGCCCAAGACAATATTACGTTTTAGTCAATATTTTTTCTGTGTAATTTTGTAATAATTTAATAAAGACCTTCATTATTATTATTATTAATATACAATCATATAATGCTGTATACCATCTACTTGATGAAATATAATGATTCCAATAATGCAATGAAGTTTGTTATGTCATCTACGTAATAGTACGATACATGAAATAAAAATTACGCGCCAACTTGACAACTTTGGCCCGCTCTACAAGTCGTAATTTTAGTCGCATATCAATTTATAATACGTCAAATTGAAGCTATTTGCAACCTCTACAAGTTTGATATTGGCTACTTTTTCGCTAAATAGAAAGAGAAATGCGACACAAGCCCAGAAGCTCGAAAAAAAATCTCGACCCTTTCACGCTCTCCTTTCGCGTTCGATATCTCGACAAATATCGCTCCTACGCGAAAAAGTAATAGAACATAAATTGTAGAACATTCAAAATTCGTACAAAGATGTCTACATTATTTTTATGTAGTGTTAACGGGAACCGATTTATCACAAAAAAATCAAACGCACTCATTTATCAAGATGGCGGAAATAGCACATAGGAAATTTTGGTCGACAACTTGAAGTTAAGCTTTGCTGGACCTTACCAATACCCCAAAAAAGAAATTTCAAATTTCCCTTCACTTTCAAGCAAAAATAACATAGTGACTGGACTATAAAGTGTAAATACATTTTTTGTAGAGAAAAAAATACTGCATCCATTCATACTGTTACTAACAATTTTTTATTTTCTGGAACCGAAGGAATGCAAAAAACAAACTAGCATTTTCACAAAAATCAGTGATGCCATGGAATTATTGAAACAAGCCAATGCCAACTCAAATGCGTGCGGCGCGACAATATGTGCTGTTTGTTTGTTTGTCATTGATGTTTGACGTTTATAATAATTCATTATTAATTATGTTCTGCTTAATGTCTCTAAGGTACCTAGACCTTGTCCATAACAAAAATGATTTTACGAGTATGGTGGACGTTCGTTAAGTAAGCTCCTTGTTTATTGTAAAATATCCGTATAGGCAAATTCCAAACAGTACAACCATTAATAGACTGATTCATTTTAAGTTTAAGACTACAGGCAAGTTATTAAATAATTGTAGGTGCAATAATGAGGTTCAGAACTTACACCAAAATGAGAAAAACGACAATACATTCAATCTTTTGACGGCAGTGACTGGATGATCGCCCCGCACGCACTTGCGTTGGCATTAGCTGGCCATAGACACACGTTTAAAACCGCCACGAATGTAGTTTTTCGTGGAAATTTTGAACGCGTGTCTATGCCCAACTTATGGCTGCGCATATCCACACGTTCAAAACCGACACGGATGTACTACATTCGTGGCGGTTTTAAACGTGTGTCTATGGCCAGCTATTGGCTTGTTTCAATAATTCCAGGGCATCACTGATTTTTGTAAAAATTCTAGTTTGATTTTTTGCATTCCTTCGGTTCTGGAAAATGAAAAATTGTTAGCAGCAGTATGAATGGATGCAGTATTTTTTTCTCTACAAAAAATGTATTTACACTTTAGCTCTAAAATAATTAGGGGAGCAAATAATTGAACATAAAGAATTTACTATGCAAATTCCTATGGTGCGTCGCGCAAGTCAGCACCCGGTATATGAACCTAACCTACGAACCTCGAATTTGACATAGACTGAAAATACACTTCAGTACTGCCAATACATTTCAGTACTGTCAAACTTATATCACAAATCATAGGCGATTAATTATAAATTTATTTCGCGACATATTATGACTGCGCAAACTATTTAGGCACAAGAATTGCTACTGTAAGATAAAACGTCGTATACTCTATTCACTATAGTCCCGGATTGTCAAAAATGACGTTTTATGGTAGCACTGTTGAATTTCTATTGGTGTTTTTGTTACTACTAGGTTGGACAACGCAAAAGCGTAATTTTTAAAATTTGTGTTTTTGTCACCTGGCAATTTTCATTTATTTTTGATTAAGTCAGTTCGAAATAAAGCATATTTTGATTTAACCATAACCTATAATTTATAGTTTTGACATTATTAACTTAATTAATTGTTTCTAGTTACCCATAGCTTGACTTAAAAGTATTAACCATGATATAAAGGATTGTTTTTAGTTGGATTTTGACATTGACAATCCGTGACTATAGTGAATGGAGTATATATCATACGTGACCGAAATGCCATTATAAGCTCGTCAGAAATTGTATCGCTCGTGCTGGGGCACTCGCGATTCAAAATTCTCACTCGCAAATAATGATGCATTTCTCTGACTTATAATATAATCTACTATTATCTACCCTTGCTGTTAAAGTAAAACTTGACCTTTTGTTTTGAGTTGATAAAAGCACACTTTTACATGTGCTATAGAAAAAAAATTATTGTATTATTAATTTTTTGGGATTTTACTTCGACACGAAGTGTACGAAGTATTGAAATTCCCTCATATCGAAAACCACTCTGAGTCAAATATCTCTAAAATTCGAGCCAACCGACTAATGAACCCACTATATCAAATCTCCGTCTCGGCGGTGCGGATCTTTTGGTGAAGATCCCAGCCCACTAGATCAATCCCCCGTATTGGGGGGTGCCTAAACGTCCTGTGCGGGGGATGTATGTTCGTATGTGTACACGATTCCGGTCGCCAGGAACCTTCCTGAAGTCTTGGATCGTTTTCATACGATAGGTCTTCCGAAAATGAAGGCAACATCAACTTTTGAGTTATGGTCGTCGGCAAAAATATTTTTTTTGTTTTTTTTTTGATAAATAACTGGTTCATAGCATTTCATTGTACGGATGGGGCCATAATTATATATAACAGCAATGAGATAACATGAACAACAAAATAGAATGCTTGAGTAAGAAAGAGATGATCATACGAAAAAAATATTTCAGTAGGCATGTTTGGTTGACATATGTCATAATTAAAATCAAAGTCAAGCCTACTCGAATATTTGCTACTATGTTTATCTCTTTCTTACTCAAGCAATACGTGTTATTTTCTTGTTCATGTTATCTCATTGCTGTTATATACCGGGTGTCCATTCTCAATGTCGAACATAGGCAATTAACATCAGTGCATTCACTCGTTCTTAATTGAAATAATTAATTTTTCTGTAGATAATTTTAACAGACGTTGACAGAAAATATCTGATTTAAGCCAACTAAATACCAATTTTTTGACGAATGCTATCGAACTTGGCATGATATATTTAAAATTCCCAAGTTTTAAATTAAAATTTTAAAATAAAAATCGCATCTTGAATATTATTATTGGTAGCACTTGATGCGTAATAATTTTATCTTTCCATTGATACCATTACCTTCCCTGTAAGTTGAATTGGCGAGCAGGAATCGGCAAAAACGTTCAATACAATGTTATTCGCCTATGTTCGACTTTGAGAACGGACACCCGGTATAATTGTGGCCCCATCGGTATTAGCGAAACGTAGTGATGCTGAGTATCGAAGTATTCTTGGAAAGCACGAAAGGGCGCTTTTCTTGGGTGGGGGTACCGTATATTTATTTATTACAATCGTACAGAAACAGTGCCATCTAACTAAATCTATAAAGCAAAACTCTATTTGTTCACTGAGCCTTAATTAACCAACTTCTACGCTACTGTAATCTACAACAGTAGCGAAGATAGCAACTTATGTTTGTAAACAAGTAGAAAGGTCAAAATCCAAATTCTTACAATTTTTAACATATGATCGACAGTTAAGAATAAGAATAAAAGTGAGTAACATCATAAGTTTAATGAATTACATTGCTTTTAATTATACAATCTTACTATACCTACTTCTATTAGGTTAATAACAACTATAATTTTATTTATCTACTTGGAGATGTCCCAACGGCCCAAAGTAATTAATTTATATAAAACCGTAAGTACCTACATTAATTTAATGCCAGACTTGATCTAAGAATGCTTTGCATTATTACTTTCTTTTACGATAAAGGAATTAAAAATCAAATTTTTGACTAATTATAAAATCACTGTAAAAGGAAGTTGTGTGCGTGTATCACACCAGATTTTTATAGTTATTGTTCATTTGACTGCACTGGATAAAGCAATTGATATCACCAGTAACAGCGTTGCCAAATGTACTTTTCATGTTTTATATAAAAGGGAATCGTTAATATGTGCTTATTAAACTAAATCCATGGAGGTGTAAAGAAATCTTGGGGTACTGTATTTTATAAACTGAATTTTCCAGGTTTGTAGTTTTAGGATGTCTACATAACAATTTGAAATTAATATTTTGTAGAAGCGAATGTATTTACAAAAGGGGAAGTTCTGTGCGTTTGGCAACAATGGAGATTTATTTATTAAATAATTGTTAGCAACAGTAGTGGTTCCTGTGTTGTGGTGAAAGGGACAGAAGTTGTTTATAGAAAAACTTATACAAGTGAAAATAAAGCTTTGGAAAATCTGTATTTATTCGCCGTTATTTAGCAATTTTGTACTGCTGTATATTATTTTTTTAAATCATTATAATGTGAATTTGTTCAAAAAAATGTATTCAGAGCTGCGATCTTTCATAGACTATTAAGCGCCTTACATTGCTTGTCTGGTAATGTACCAGATTTCTCACATTTGCTGAATTATGGAATCGTGCAGTTCTAAAAGAAATCTATGCGATTGAAGATGAAGCATAAAGGAACTAATAAGCTATTTAACTTCAGGTAGAAACTGCTGTTAAGAAATTTGTTCAGTTACATATGTATATATTTCACAAAATTTATCAATTTCAGTATCTGCATGTTAGCGTTGGAATATTTAAATATGTGCATGCTTAAAGTACAATATTAATAGTATATTACTTTACAAGGGATGTAGGTAAGATTTACACTACCGAGGACCATTTGATGCCTGAGTGAGTGACCGAATAGAACGAGGGCAGCAAGGTGCGAGGTAGTGTAAATCTTCCTACATCCTGTGTAAAGTACATATATTTCCTGATGTAAAATAAATGGTAATAGCGTAAAATTATTACATTTTCTAAATTATAGTAGCCTTTTTCGGGAGCTTGGGGCGTTGTTACAGTGCTGTGACGTTTTGTTTGACAGTTATAAACGCACTGTGAAAAATGCGTGGATACGATTGCGAGTGCTGTTTTGTGAGCTTTGTGATTGTGTTCTGATTAGAAAAGGATAATAGTACGAGCGATAGTGGGTTTCTTCATTTTAACCATGGCATCTCTTCAGTTATAGTAAATGCGGGATGTAAACAATTCACTTCTCTAGGGAAGTAAGTACATTGTCATGGAAACTGTAACAATTTTTGTAAATGTTTCCTACATCCCTCAAATCAGACAGTGTAAGGATCACTTGCAAGGAAGGTAGTGAAAATTGTATATTAATTTACAAGGGATGTAGGTAAGTATAAACACAAAACTTAGAATATACAAAGCTGCAATACGTCCAACAATAACTTACGCAGCCGAGACAATGGTGCTAACAAACAAAGACGAAGAAGCTCTGAAAATCATGGAAAGGAAAATATTAAGAAAAATATTCGGACCAGTCAAGACAGCAGAAGGAGAAATAAGAAACTTAATGAACCACGAAATTAGAGAAAAAAATGAAGGGTGAAGATATCGTAAAAGATATAAAGGCGCAAAGACTCAAGTGGTATGGGCACATACAAAGGAGACAGCCAGAAATGTTAATAAGAAGAATAACCAATTGGAGGCCCGATACGGGAAGACCACGAGGGAGGCCAAAGACTAGATGGGAAGATCAAGTCCAAGCTGACATCAGAAGTCTAGAAGTAGAAGGATGGAGAAAGGCTATCCTAGATAGAAAGGAATGGCATAAAATCGCTGAGAAGGCGAAAACACACAACTGATATAAAAAAAAGGATAAACAGGAGACAAACAGAGTGATTCACTGTAAAAACTGAATCTAACGAGCTCACAGCGCTTACCATTCCGTTTAGGAATGAACAGCATATATATATATATATGTAGGTAAGATTTACACTACCGAGGACCGTTTGATGCCTGAGCGAGCGAAGCGAACGAGGGTAGCAAGGTACGAAGTAGTGTAAATCTTCCTACATCCTGTGTAAAGTACATAATTTTTTTCACCATCAATATCTCCGTATGTAAAATAAATGGTAATAGCGTACACTTATATTATTTTCTAAATTATAGTAGCCTGTTTCGGGAGCTTGGGGTGTTGTTACAGTGCTGTGACGTTTTGTTTGACAGTTATAAACGCACTGTGAAAAATGCGTGAATACGATTGCGAGTGCTGTTTTGTGAGCTTTGTGATTGTATTCTGATTAAATATGGATAATAGTACGAGCGAGGGGTTAGTCACAACGGGATATCCTGTGTACACTTGCTAGGAGATATCGGGAGATCTTGGGGATATCTAGGGGAGATCTGAGGAAATCTCAGGAGGTCTGGGGAAATCTTAGGAGATCTCAGGAGATATCGGGAGATCTTGAGGATATCTAGGGGAGGTCTGAGGAAATCTCAGGAGGTCTGGGGAAATCTTAGGAGATCTCAGGAGATATCGGGAGATCTTGAGGATATCTAGGGGAGGTCTGAGGAAATCTCAGGAGGTTTGGGGAAATCTCGGGAGATATCGGGAGATCTTTGGATTTCTCTGGGTAATCTCAAGGAGATCTGACGAAATTTTCAGAACATTTGAGGCAATCTCAATGATATATTATAGTTTGCCGCTACGCTAGGGTAGCGCTGATTCATAATGCGCAATCCGCGCAGCCCCATTTTAGTGGTTGAGAACGTGCGCCAACGTTTGCCGGTCTGTAGTGTTGTGTGTTCCCGACTGTTTACCTGGTAAGTGTTTGGGCCTTCCAGGTCCACTTATATCAAAACGTCTCCGTTCTCTAGCAGCCTGGGCCAGTGGCTCCTTCACCCCGTAATGCGAGGGTCGCGGAAGTTTTTGTTCCGCCAGTGTTTTTTTAAACTTGTTTGCATGAGCCTACGATATGACGGACCGGAATGCGACGGAAACAATGGGAGCCCACATCGTGTTTTGAGGTTAAATTTGGAACCCTTGAGTATTTTTTAAATTTTGTGTAACATCAAAATTTATATAATTAATAGCATATTTAAAATTAAATAAATAAACTGAAATCGATATAAACATTTGTAATATAATGAATATCTATAAAATTAATACGAGATGAAACAACGTACCAGGAAGCATCTTATTATGTTGATAAGTGTTCAAAGAAGTTAAATTTTGAGGACAAATAAAATATTTAATAATTCTTTAAAAAAATTCATACTCTGATAGAAAACAATGGTCTAATTACCCGACTAAAGAAGGCTTCGTGTTTAGCAGTTGTTACAACAATAGAGATATACACGATAATAGTTTAGGAATCACTCTTGAAACATTTCGGTTTTTATTTCTAAATGCTCTATTTTTGACATAGATTGTCACTTCTTTCAATCGTATAACAAGAAACAAAATTGTATGCTCATGCAAAATCGATATTAGAAACAATAAATTAAACTATTACTGCTGGCTGCACAATCAATTAATGTAAAGCTGACTTGTTCATGTAGTATCTGTTATGGATAAAACTGAACTTCAAATGACTTTAGATTAGATTAAATTAAACTGATTTTGAAACTTTAACACTAAAATAATTATGCAAGCAAAATTTGGCTGACGTGTAGTTTGAAAATTATTGAAAGAATGTTTTGTACACAATGAATCACGATTCAGCGAGAAATATTGTTTTATTACAATCCTTTTCATTTTCGTTTCATTCATTCTTTAACGAACTTCGTCGAGCCTTGATAATAGTTAATCCATCATGACTTTGTTTTATACAATAATGTTATCATATTGTTGTAGAACCTTTAATAATAAAGGTAATATGGAGGAAAATCGAAATCAAACCAACGAACTGGACGGATCTGGGGAAGTTGATGTGGTCAATGAGCCTGAGTTAGATGTTTTTCGGCAAGTCGAACGAGAAGGTGTTCTCCTCCCTACATTTTAAAAAAATATTTTAACGTTAATGGGGTACGACAACATTTATACGCTTGGTAATTTAACTGCCGCGGACTTTCCCGAAATCGAACAAACTGTTAGAACTGATGTATTAAATTCAGTGGATAAGAGTGAATATAGAAATTATTTTGGACCATTATATGAGAAACATCCCCAAAATTTTAAAATTTTGGGCCCGCAAAAGACATTGCTTTTAACTCTTGCAAAATGTGCTGCAGATAAAGTGAATCTGAAAAAACAAAGAGTCACTCCTAGTAATATCGGTAACTCCCAAAAAAAACCAAGAAAAAGAAGACATAGTATAGACATGACGGAGACGGAAAATACTGCGCAAAATATGGAAACCAATATTACCACGGAAAATGGTCGTGTGTCCAGTATAATTAAAAAATGGATTCACGATTATTGTAAAACACTATCGGATGGGATGCTAAAATCTGATATTTTAAGTAAAATAGGAAATTTAGAAATACATGTCAAATATGATATTGAAAAGGAGATTATATGTGAGGTAACATGTTTCATGTGCAATGGAAAAATTTTGATAAAGAAGATGAGTAAGTCTCCTAGCGGTACAAAACGATGGCTTGCTGGAAATTTTTACAAACATTTAAAAACCCATGAAAAATTGGTAAAATCGGTGACTGAGAGAGGAAACATCAATTCAATTTTAAATTATTTAACACCTGCAGCTGGATCTACAGGTCATGGAGTCGAAACTACTGAAACAACAAACAGTACAGAAGAATGTTTCGTGGATGAAAATGCATCGGAAAGTAGCCGGGAAATTATTGATTATGGTAGAACTATTGAACTTAATGAAAACGATTGCCAGGATTTTCTTCAAGCGGAGGGGCTATAGAGACGGGCCCCATCCGCACGGAAAATCGACAAGATACGTCTCATAAAATGTATGACGTGCCAGTTCCCAGTTGTTCTCAGTCTCAGTGGAAACGTCCTAAATATTCTAGAGCAGAAAGGAGAAGACGAAAACGAGAAAACCTTACAACACAAGATTACTGGAAAATTGACGACTTCTTCCTAGTCATTAATAAAGTAGAACTTTTAATCAATAAAAACAATGAATTAAAAAAAATTCTTTTAAATAACTTGGAACGAGACAGTTTCACAGCTGCAGAAACTGATACATGTGAAACGGATAAATTAACGCCCTTTTTAAATTTATTACGTAATCATGCCATTTCTAATGCGGAAAGAAATAAACATAATAAGTTTGACAATTCACTGAAAGAATTTTGTACATACCTCTTTCTGATTGGTGGAAGGCTTCTGTACGAGTCTCTTTATGCTAATTTAAAAAACATTATACCATCCGTTTCAACGATAACACGAAGAATAAATAGCAATACAAACATAGAGGAAGGAAAATTTTACTTTAAAGAACTTAAAAACTTTCTTTTGGAAAGAAATTTGCCACTGGAGATTTGGATCAGCGAAGATGCAACCGGTATAACTAA